>JAAAXO010000269.1:0-65850 GCA_011799875.1 Thinopyrum elongatum | reverse complement strand
GTAACAAGAAAATAAAGTTTCTACGATCTGATCGCGGAGGCAAATATTTGAGTTACGAGTTTGGTCTTCATTTAAAACAATGTGGAATTGTTTCGCAACTCACGCCACCTGGAACAGCACAGCGTAATGGTGTGTCCGAACGTCATAACCGTACTTTATTAGATATGGTGCGATCTATGATGTCTCTTACAGATTTACCACTATCGTTTTGGGGTTATGCATTAGAGATAGCTGCATTCACGTTTAATAGGGCACCATCTAAATCCATTGAGATGACACCGTCTGAACTATGGTTTGGAAAGAAACCTAAGCTGTCGTTTCTTAAAGTTTGGGGATGCAATGCTTATGTGAAAAAGTTCAACCTGATAAGCTCGAACCCAAATCGGAGAAATGCGTCTTCATAGGATACCCCAGGAGACTGTTGGGTACACCTTCTATCACAGACCCGAAGGTAAGATATTCGTTGTAAGAATGGATCCTTTCTAGAGAGAGGAGTTCTCTCGAAAGAAGTGAGTGGGAGGAAAGTAGAATTGATGAGGGTAATTATACCTTCTCTTGAATTGGGAAAGTAGTTCATCAGAGAAATCAGTTCCAGTGATGCCTACACCAATTCGTGAGGAAGCTAATGATGATGATCATGAAGCGTCAGATCAAGTTACTACAGAACCTCGTAGGTTAACTAGAGTATGTTCTGCACCAGAGTGGTACGGTAATCCTGTTTGGAAGTCAGTTACTAGACCATGATGAACCTACGAACTATGAGGAAGCGAGATGAGCCCAGATTCCGCGAAATGGCTTGAGGCCAAGAAATCTGAGATGGGATCCATGTATGAGAACAAAGTATGGACTTTGGTTGACTTGCCCGATGATCGGCAAGCCATTGAGGATAAATGGATCTTCAAGAGGAAGATAGACGCTGATAGTAGTGTTTCTATCGACAAAGCTCGAGTTGCAAAAGGTTTTCGACAAAGTTCAAGGTGTGACTACGATGAGATTTTCTCACTCGTAGCGATGCTTAAGTCTATCGAATCATGTTAGCAATTGCACCATTTTGTGAATTTAGCAAATGGATGTCAAAAACTACATTCTTTAATGGAATTTTTTTAAGAAGAAGTTGTATATGATGCAACCAGAAGGTTTTGTCAAACTAAAGGTGCTAACAAAGTGTGCAAGCTCCAGCGATCCATTTATGGACTGGTGCAAGCATCTCGGAGTTGGAATATACGCTTTGATGAAGTGATCAAAGCATATGGTTTTATACAGACTTTTGGAGAACCCTGTATTTACAAGAAAGTGAGTGGGAGCTCTGTAGCGTTCTATATTAGTGGATGACATATTGTTGATTGGAAATGTATAGAATTTCTGGATAGCATAAAAGGATGCTTGAATAAGAATTTTTCAATAAAAAGAACCTCGGTGAAGCTGCTTAAGTATTGAGCATCAAGATCTATAGGGATTGATCGAGACGCTTAATAGGACTTTCACAAAGCACATATTGACAAGATTTGAAGAAGTTCAAAATGGATCAGTCAAAGAAGGAGTTCTTGCCTGTGTTACAAGGTGTAAAATTGAGTAAGACTCAAAACCCGACCACGGCAGAAGATAGAAGAGAATGAAAGTCATTCCCTATGCCTTAGTCATAGGTTCTACAAAGTATGCCATGCTATGTACCAGACCAGTTGTGTGCCTTGCTATGAGTTTAGCAAGGAGGTACGATAGTGATCCCGGAATGGATCACGGATAGCGGTCAAAGTTATCCTTAGTTACCTAAAAGGACTAAGGAAATGTTTCTCGGTTATGGATGTGAAGAGTTCAATCGTAAAGAGTTACATCGATGCAAGCTCGACACTAATCTAGATGACTCTAAGTCTCAATCAAGATACATATTGAAAGTGGGAGCAATTAGCTAGAGTAGCTCCGTGCAGAGCATTGTAGACATAGAAATTTGCAAGATACATACGGATCTGAATGTGGCAGACCCATTGACCAAACTTCTCTCACAAGCAAACATGATCACACCTTAATACTCTTTGGGTATTAATCACATGGGGATGTGAACTAGACTATTGACTCTAGTAAACCCTTTGGGTGTTGGTCACATGAAGATGTGAACTATGGGTGTTAAGCGCATGGCGATGTGAACTATTGGTGTTAATCAATGGCGATGTGAACTGGATTATTGACTCTAGTGCAAGTGGGAGACTGAAGGAAATATGCCCTAGAGGCAATAATAAAGTTGTTATTTATATTTCCTATATCATGAAATGTTTATTATTCATGCTAGAATTGTATTAACCGGAAACTTGATACATGTGTGAATACATAGACAAAACAAAGTGTCCCTAGTATGCCTCTACTTGACTAGCTCGTTAATCAAAGATGGTTAAGTTTCGACCATAGACAAGTGTTGTCATTGATGTGAATGGGATCACTCATTAGGAGAATGATGGGATGGACAAGACCCATCCGTTAGCTTAGCATAATGATCGTTAAGTTTAGCTATTGCTTTCTTCATGACTTATACATATTCCTCGACTATGAGATTATGCAACTCCCGAATACCGGAGGAACACTTTGTGTGCTATCAAACGTCACCAACGTAATTGGGTGATTATAAAGATGCTCTATAGGTTTCTCCGAAGGTGTTTGTTGGGTTGGCATAGATCAAGATTAGGATTTGTCACTCCGTGTATCGGAGAGGTATCTCTGGCCTCTCGGTAATGCACATCACTATAAGCCTTGCAAGCAATGTGACTAATGAGTTAGTTATGGGATGATGCATTACGGAACGAGTAAAGAGACTTGCCAGTAACGAGATTGAACTAGGTATGATGATACGACGATCGAATCTCGGGCAAGTAACATACCGATGACAAAGGGAATAACGTATGTGTTATGCGGTTTGACCGATCAAGATCTTCCTAGAATATGTAGGAGCCATATGAGTATCCAGGTTCCGCTATTGGTTATTGACGGAGATGTGTCTCGGTATGTCTACGTTCTCGAACCGTAGGGTCGCACGCTTAACGTTCGATGACGATTTGTATTATGAGTTATGTGATTTGATGACCGAAGTTTGTTCGGAGCCCGGATGAGATCACAGACATGACGAGGAGTTCACAAATGGTCGAGAGGTAAGACACCAGAAAGGTTCCGAGTGATTCGGGTATTTTTCGGAGTAGGGGAGTTACGGGAATTCACCGGGGGAGAAGTAATGGGCTTTCAGGGCCATACGGGAAAGGAGAGGCAGTCCACGTAAGGAGGCACACGCCCCCCCTTGCCCAAACCGAATTGGACTAGGGGAGGGGGCGCAGCCCCTCTTTCCTTCTCCTCTCCTTTCCCCCTTTCTACTCCGTATGGGAGGTGGAATCCTACTAGGACTAGGGAGTCCTAGTAGGACTCCACACCTTGGTGCGCCCCCCCTTTGGGCGGCTGCCCCTCCCCCTCCCTCCTTTATATACGTGGGGAGGGGGGCCCTAGAAGACACAAGTTGACTTTTTAGCCATGTGCGTTGCCCCCCTCCACAGAAACACACCTCGGTCATATTGTCGTAGTGCTTAGGCGAAGCCCTGCGCCGGTAACTTCATCATAACCGTCACCACGCCATCGTGCTGACGAAACTCTCCCTCGACCCAGTTGGATCAAGAGTTCGAGGGACGTCGAGCAGTACGTGTGCAGATCACGGAGGTGCCGTGCATTCAGTACTTGATTGGTGGACGCGAAGACGTTCGACTACATCATCCGCGTTACTAAACGCTTCGCTTTCGGTCTACGAGGGTACGTGGACACACTCTCCCTGCTCGTTTCTATACATCACATAGATAGATCTTGCGTGATCGTAGGTAAATTTTTTGAAATAATACGTTCCCCAACAGTGGGATCCGAAGAGAGTTTAGGAAGAGCGCGGTGTGGTGACGGTGACGATGTAGTGATTCCGGCAGGGTTCGCCTAACTCTCCGAAAATATGACCGAGGTGGAAATCTGTGGGGTGGGCACCGCACACGGCTAAGAAAAACTTTGTTGTGCTTTGGGGTGCCCCCTGCCCCCATATATAAAGAGGGAGGGAGGAGGTGGCCGGCCTAAGGGGGAGGCGCACCAGGGGGAGTCCTATTAGGATTCCAATCTAGTAGGACTCCCCTTCTTTCCAAGAGGGGGAGGAGAGAGGGAAGGAGAGAGGGAGAAGGAAAGAGGGGGGCGCGCCCCCTCCCTAGTCCAATTCAGACTTGCCACGGGGGGGGGGGGGGGGGGGGGGGGGGCGCAGCCACCCTTGGACTGCCTCCTCTTTGCTGTATGGCCCAATAAGGCCCATTACTTCCCCGGTGAATTCCCGTAACTCCCCGGTATTCCAAAAAATACCCGAATCACTCGGAACCTTCCGATGTCCGAATATAGCCTTCCAAATATGAATCTTTACCTCTCGACCATTTCGAGACTCCTCGTCATGTCCCTGATCTCATCCGGGACTTCGAACAAACTTCAGTCATCAAATCACATAACTCATAATACAAATCGTCATCGAAGTTAAGCGTGCGGACCCTACGGGTTCGAGAACTATGTAGACATGACCGAGACACATCTCTGGTCAATAACCAATAGCGGAACCTGGATGCTCATATTGGCTCCTACTTCTACGAAGATCTTTATCGGTCAAACCGCATAACAACATACGTTGTTCCTTTGTCATCGGTATGTTACTTGCCCGAGATTCGATCGTGGTATCATCATACCTAGTTCAATCTCGGTACTGGCAAGTCTCTTTACTCGTTCTGTAATGCCTCATCCCGTAACTAACTCATAGTCACATTGCTTGCAAGGCTTCATATGATGTGCATTACCGAGAGGGCCCAGAGATACCTCTCCGACAATCGGAGTGACAAATCCTAATCTCGATCTATGAACTCAACAAAACACCATCGGAGACACCTGTAGAGCATCTTTATAATCACCCAGTTATGTTGTGACATTTGATAGCACACTAAGTGTTCCTCCGGTACGGGAGGTGCATAATCTCGTAGTCATAGGAACTTGTATAAGTCATGAAGAAAGGAATAGCAACAAACTAAACAATCATCATGCTAAGCTAACGGATGGGTCTTGTCCATCACATCATTCTCCTAATGATGTGATCCCGTTCATCAAATGACAACACATGTCCATGGCTAGGAACTTAACCATCTTTGATTAACGAGCTAGTCTAGTAGAGACATACCAGAACACTCTATTTGTTATATATTCACAAATGTACTAAGTTTCCGGTTAATACAATTCTAGCATGAATAATAAACATTTATCATGAATAAGGAAATAAATAATAACTTTATATTGCCTCTAGGGCATATTTCCTTCAGTCTCCCACTTGCAATGAGTCAATAATCTAGTTCACATGCCATGTGATTTAACACCAATAGTTCACATCACCCTGTGATTAACACCCATGTTCACAACGCTTATGTGACCAACACTCAAAAGGTTTAGTAGAGTCAATAATCTAGTTCACATCGCCATGTGATTAACACCCAAAGAGTACTAAGGTGTGATCAAGTTTTGCTTGTGAGAGAAGTTTAGTCAACGGGTCTGCCTCATTCAGATCCGTATGTATTTTGCAAATTTCTATGTCTACAATGCTCTGCACGGAGCTACTCTAGCTCATTGCTCCCACTTTCAAATGTACCAGATTGAAACTATGAGTCATCTGGATCGGTGTAAAAGCTTGCATCGACAAACCTTTTACGACGAACTCTTTTTATCACCTCCATAACCGAGAAATATTTTCTTAGTCCTCTTAGGTAACTAAGGATAACTTTGACGCTATCCAGTGATCTATCCCTGTATCACTATCATACCTCCTTGCTAAACTCATAGCAAGGCCACAAACTGGTCTGTTACATAGCATGGCATACTTTATAGAACCTATGACTGAGGATAGGGAATGACTTTCATTCTCTTTCTATCTTCTGCCGCGGGGTCGGGTTTTTTAGTCTTACTCAATTTTACACCTTGTACACAGGCAAGAACTCCTTCTTTGACTGATCCATTTTGAACTTCCCAAAAATCTGTTCAAGTAGTGTGCTTTCTGAAAGTCCTATTAAGCGTCTCAATCTTCCCTATAGATCTTGATGCTCAATACTTAAGCAGCTTTACCGAGGTCCTTTTATTGAAAAATTCTTATTCAAGTATCCTTTTATGCTATCCAGAAATTCTATATCATTTCCAAATCAACAATATGTCATCCAATATAATATCAGAAATGCTACCGAGCTCCCACTCACTTTCTTGTTAATACAGGCTTCACCGTAAGTCTGTATAAAACCATATGCTTTGATCACTTCATCAAAGCATATATTCCAACTCCGAGATGCTTGCACCAGTCCATAGATGGATCGCTGGAGCTTGCACATTTGTTAGCACCTTTAGGATTGACAAAACCTTCTGATTGCATCATATACAACTTCATCTTTAAAAATTCCATTAAGGAATGTAATTTGACCTCCATTTGCCGATTTCAAAATGCGGCAATTACTAACATGATTCGACAGACTTTAAGCATCGATACGAGTGAGAAAAATCTCATCGTAGTCAACACCTTGAACTGTCGAAAAACTTTTGCGACAATCGAGCTTTGTAGATAGTAACACTACTATCAGGTCTATCTCCTCTTGAAGATCCATTTTTTCTCAATGGCTCGCCGATCATGGGCAAGTCAGTCAAAGTCCATACTTTGTTCTCATACATGGATCCTATCTCAGATTCATGGCCTCAAGCCATTTATCGGAATCTCGGCTCCTCATCGCTTCCTCTAGTTCATTGTGTCATCATGGTCTAGTAACAGATTTCCAGATCAGGATTACCGTACTACTCGGTGGGAATGTACTCTTGTTGACTACGAGGTTGTAGTAAATTGATCTGAAGTTTCATGATCCATCAATTAGTTTCCTCACTAATTGGTGTAGGAAAACTGGAACATGATTTCTGTGATAAACTACTTCCAATTCGGGAGAAGGTACAATACCTCATCAGTTTACTTTCCTCCCACTCACTTCTTCGAGAGAAACTCCTTCTCTAGAAAGGATCCATTCTAGCAATGAATATCTGCCTTCGGGTCTGTGATAGAAGGTGTACCCAATAGTCTCTTTGGGTATCCTATGAAGACACATTTCTCCGATTTGGGTTTGAGCTTATCAGGTGTGAAACTTTCCACTAAGCATTGTAACCCCAAACTTTAAAGAACGACAGCTTAGGTTCTTCCAAACCACAGTTCATATGGTGTCATCTCAACGGATTTAGATGGTGCCCTATTTAATGTGAATGCAGCTGTCTCTAATGCATAACCCCAAAACAATAGTGGGAATCGGTAAGAGACATCATAGATTGCACTATATCCAATAAAGTACGATTATGACGTTCAAACACACCATTATGCTGGGGTGTTCCAGGTGGCATGAGTTTGTGAAACTATTCCACATGTCTAATGAAGGCCAAACTCGTAACTCAAATATCGCCTCTGCAACATATCGTAGAAACTTTATTTTCTTGTTACGATGATTCTTACTTCACTCTGAAATCTTTTGAACTTTTCAAATGTTTCAGACTTATGTTTCATCAAGTAGATATACCCATATCTGCTCAAATCATCTGTGAAGGTCGAAAATAACGATACCCGCCGTGAGCCTAACACTCATCGGACCGCATACATCGATATGTATTATTTCCAATAAGTCATTAGCTCGCTCCATTGTTCCGGAGAACAGAGTCTTAGTCTTGCCCATGAGGCATGGTTCGCAAGCATCAAATGATTCATAATCAAGTGATTCCAAAATTCATCCGAATGGAGTTTCTTCATGCGCTTTACACAATATGACCTAAACGGCAGTGCCACAAAATAGGTTGCATTATCATTATCACTTTGCATCTTTTGGCATCAATATTATGAATATGTGTATCACTACGATCGAGATTCAATAAACCATTTATATTGAGGTTATGACCAAAAGAAGGTTTGATTCATTTAAACAGAACAACAATTTCTCTGACTTAAATGAATAAACCGTATCGCAATAAACATGATCCAATCATATTCATGCTCAACGCAAAATACCAAATAACATTTATTAGGTCCAACACTAATCCCGAAGGTAGGTAGAGGGAGTGTGCGATGGTGATCTAATAACCTTGGAATCACTTCCAACCACATCGTCACCTCGTCATTAACTAGTCTCTGTTCATTTTGCAACTCCTGTTCGAGTTACTAATGTTAGCAACTGAACCAGTATCAAATACCCAGGTCTATATGAAAACTAGTAAAAACACATTAAGAACATTATATAAATATACCTTTGTTCACTTTGCCACCTTCTTATCCGCCAAAACTTGGGGCAGTTCCGCTTCCAGTGACAGTCCCTTTGCAGTAGAAGCAACAGTTTCTACGGCTTAGTTCCGGACTTGGGCTTCTTCCCGGGAGTAGCAACTGTTGCTATTCTTCTTGAAGTTCCCTTTCTCCCTTTGCCCTCCTTTTCTTGAAACTAGTGGTCTTGTTAACCATCAACACTTGATGCTTTTCTTGATTTCTACCTTCGTTGATTTCAGCATCACGAAGAGCTCGGGGATCGTTTTTGTCATCCCTTGCATATTATAGTTCATCAGAAGTTCCAGTAACTTGGTGATAGTGACTAGAGAATTTGTCAATTACAATCTTATCCGGAAGATTAACTCCCACTTGATTCAAGCAACTGTAGTACTCAGATATTCGAGCACATGCCACTGGTTGAGCTATTCTCCTCCATCTGTAGGCAGAAGTTTGTCAGAGGTCTCATACCTCTCGACAAGGGCATGAGTCTGAAATACCGATTTCAGCTCTTGGAACATCTCATATGCTCTCGTCGTTCAAAACGTTTTTGAAGTCCCTGGTCTAAGCCGTAAAGATGGTGCACTAAACTATCAAGTAGTCATCATACCGAGCGTGTCAAACGTTCATAACAATCTGCATCTGCTCCTGCAATAGTTCTGTCACCTAGCGGTGCATCAAGGACATAATTCTGCTGTGCAGCAATGAGGATAAACCTCAAATCACGGAATAGTCCGCATCATTGCTACTATCATCTTTCAACTTAGTTTTCTCTAGGAACATATCAAAAAAAAACAGGGGAGCTATACGCGAGCATTGATCTACAACATAATTTGCAAATACTACCATGACTAAGTTCATGATAAATTAAAGTTCAATTAATTATATTACTTAAGAACTCCCACTTAGATAGACATCCCTCTAATCATCTAAGTGATCCACGTGACCAAATCAACTAAACCAGTCCGATCATCACGTGAGATGGAGTAGTTTCAATGGTGACATCCACTATGTTGATCTATCTACTATATGATTCACGTTCGACCTTTCAGCCTCAGTGTTCCGAGGCCATATCTGCATGTGCTAGGCTCGTCAGTTTAACCCGAGTATTCCGCATGTGCAAAAAATGTTCTGCACCCGTTGTATTCGAAATAGAGCCTACACAACCGATCATCACGTGGTGTCTCAGCACGAAGAACTTTCGCAACGGTGCAACTCAGGGAGAACACTTGTACCTTGAAATTTAGTGAGAGATCATCTTATAATGCTAACCGCCGTACTAAGCAAACAAGATGCATAAAGGATAACATCACATGCAATTCAATATGTGACATGATATGGCCATCATCATCTTGTGCTCTTGATTCCATCATCGAAGCACCGTCATGATCTTCATCGTCACCGGCGCCCCAGCTTGATCTCCATCATCACGTGCCCCAGCATGATCTCCATCGTAGCATCGTTGTGTCCTGCCAACTTATTGCCTCTACGACTATCGCTACCGCTTAGTGATAAAGTAAAGCAATTACATGGCGATTGCATTGCATAATAAAGCGACAACCATATGGCTCCTGCCGGTTGCCGATAACTCTGTTACAAAACATGATCATCTCATACAATAAATTATATCAATCATGTCTAGACCATATCACATCACAGCAAGCCCTGCAAAAACAAGTTAGACATCCTCTACTTTGTGCTGCAAGAGTTTTACGTGGCTGCTACAGGCTGAGAAGAACCGTTCTTACCTACGCATCAAAACCACAACGATTTTTTCGTCAAGTGTGTTGTTTAACCTTCAACAAGGACGGGCGTAGTCACACACTCGATCAACTAAAGTTGGAGAAACTGACACCCACTAGCCACTTGTGTGCGAAGCACGTCGGTAGAAACCAGTCTCGCGTAAGCGTACGCGTAATGTCGGTCTGACGCTTCATCCAACAATACCGCCGAATCAAAGTATGACATGTTGGTAAGCAGAGTATGACTATTATCGCCCACAACTCTTTGTGTTCTACTCGTGCATATAACATCTATGCATAGACCTGGCTCGGATGCCACTGTTGAACCTGTTGTAACATGCAATTCAAGCTTAGATTCTTGGGAATCTGTTGATATTTTGGTCCGAGCTTGTCAATTGAGTTCTGACTGTAATCGTCGTAGAGTGTATCCATGCTGATAACAAACCTTGTTGTGTACATTGCCATGAGTTTGGCAAAGGGTACGATAAGTATCAGCAGTGGATCACTGGACAGCGGTCAATGTATCCTTAGTTACCTAAGAGGACTAAGGAAAATTTCTCGGTTATGGAGGTGGTAAAGAGTTCGTCGTAAAGAGTTGCGTTGATGCAAGCTTTAACACCGATCTAGATGACTCTGAGTCACAATCTGGATACACATATGAAAGTGGGAGCAATTAGCTAGAGTAGCTCCATGCAGAGAATTGTAGGACATAGAAAATTTGCAAAATACATACGGCTCTGAATGTGGCGATCCGTTGACTAAACTCTCTCACAAGCAAAACATGATCACATTTTAGTACTCTTTGGTTGGGTGTAATCACATGGCGATGTGAACTAGATTATTGACTCTAGTAAACCCTTTGGATGTTGGTCACATGGCGATTGTGAACATGGGGTTAATCACATGGCGATGTGAACTAGATATTGACTCTAGTAAACCCTTTGGGTGTTGATCACATGGCGATGTGAACTAGATTATTGACTCTAGTGCAAGTGGGAGACTGTAGTAAATATGCCCTAGAGGCAATAATAAAGTTGTTATTTATTTCCTTATATCATGATAAATGTTTATTATCATGCTAGAATTGATATTAACTGGGAAACTTGATACATGTGTGAATACATAGACAAAACACCGAGTCCCTATAAGCCTCTACTAGACTAGTCGTAATCAAAGATGGTTAAGTTTCCTAACCATAGACATGTGTTGTCATTTGATGAACGGGATACATCATTAGGAGAATGATGTGATGGATAAGACCATCCGTTAGCTTAGCATAATGATCGTTAAGTTTTATGCTATGCTTTCTTCATGACTTATACATATTCCTCTGACTATGAGATTATGCAACTCCCGAATAACGGAGGAACACCTTGTGTGCTATCAAACATCACAACGTAACTGGGTGATTATAAAGATGCTCTACAGTGTCTCCGAAGGGGTTTGTGGGTTGGCATAAATCGAGATTAGGATTTGTCACTCCATGTATCGGAGAGGTATCTCTGGGCCCTCTCGGTAATGCACATCATAAGAAGCCTTGCAAGCAAAGTGACTAATGAGTTAGTTGCAGAATGATGTATTACAGAAAAGAGTAAAGAGACTTGCAGTAACGAGATTGAACTAGGTATGAAGATACCGATGATCGAATCTCGGGCAAGTAACATACCGATGGACAAAGGGAATAACGTAATGTGTCATAACGGTTCGACCGATAAAGATCTTCGTAGTAGAAGGTGGGAGACAATATGAGCATCCAGGTTCCTCTATTGTTATTGACAGGAGAGGGGTCTCGGTCAAGTCTACATAGTTCTCGAACCCGTAGGGTCCGCACGCTTAATGTTCGATGACGATATTGTATATATGAGTTATGTGATTGGTGACCGAATGTTGTTCAGAGTCCCGAATGAGATCACGGACATGACGAGGAGTCTCGTAATGGTTGAGGGTAAATATTATATATGGGAAGTCATATTTTGGTTCCGGAAAAAAGTGCAGTTTTTTTGGTATGGTACCGGGAAGCTTCCAGAAGGTTCCAGAGGATTCCGGAGGGGTCCGGAAGTCCACAAGTGGGTCCACCACATCCCAAGGGCTGGCATGGGTAAGGGGAGGCGCCCTGGCCTTATTGGGCTAGGCGCACATAAGTCCTCAAAAGCCCATGTGGCTAGGGAAGGCAAAAGGGATGGAGTCCTAGTAGGAATAGGATTGGACTTGGAGTCCAGTCCACGTGTTACTATTCACGATTACTGTTCACATGCACAATTCCTTCTACTCCAAGCCCCTACACATATATAAATAGAGGGGAGGGGGCGCCCCAAGAGGACACAACATCAATTGTTAGCCGTGTGCCGCGACCCCCTCCACAGTTTACCCCCCCGGTCATATTCTGCGGTTGCTTAGGCAAAGCCCTGCGCGGATCACATCACCATCACCGTACCCACACCGTCGTGCGACGGAACTCATCTACTACTAGACAACTTGCGGATCAAGAGCGAGGGACGTCACAGCTGAACATGGGCAGAACTCGGAGGTGTCGTACATTCGGTACTCGATCGGTGGAGCGCGAAGAAGAAAGTTCGACTACATCAACGACGTTGTGAAACGCTTCCGCTTACGGTCTACGAGGGTAGGTAGACACACTCTCTCTCTTGTAGCTATGCATCTCCTAGATTGATCTTGCGTGAGCGTGAGGAATTTGAAATTGCATACTACTGTTCCCCAACAGTGGGCATCATGAGCCGGTCTATGCATAGATGATATGCACGAGTGAACACAAAGGAGTGTGGGCTGGGGTGTATACATATTGCTTGCCATTACTAGTTGATTCTTGATTCAGCGGTATTGTGAGATGAGCGGCCCGGACCGACATTACGCGTACACTTACGCGAGACTGGTTTTCCAGCTATGTGCACTCGTTGCATAAAGGTGACTGGGGAGGTCTGTCTCTCTCACTTAGTTGAATCGGTTTCAATGAAAGGGTTCTTTTAGAAGATCAAAAAGCAATCACTACACCACGTTGTGTGTTTGCGTAAGTAAAGAACGTTCTTCTAAACCCGTAGCAGCCACGAAAACTTGACAACAACAAGTAGAGACAGTCTAACTTGTTTTTGCAGGGGTAGCTTGTGATGTGATATGGTCAAGACATGATGAGATATATTTGTTGTATGAGTGATCATGGTGTAACAGAGTTATCGTCAACTGGCAGGAGCCATATGGTTGTCGCTTTATTGTATGCAATGCAATGCCATGTAATGTTTTACTTTATCACTAAGCGGTTAGCGATAGTCGTAGAAAGCAATAAATTGGCGAGACGACAACGATGCTACGATGGAGATCAAGGTGTCGCGCCGGTGACGATGGAGATCATGACGATGATTCGGTGGATGGAGATCATGAGCACAAGATGATGATGGCCATATCATGTCACTATTTGATTGCTGATGTGTGAGTTTTACTTTACGCATCTTATTTTGCTTAGTACGGCGGTGGTAGCATTATAAGATGATCCCTTACTAAATTTCAAGGTATAAGTGTTCTCCCTGAGTATGCACCGTTGCGAAAGTTCTTCGTGCTGAGACACCATGTGTGATGACGGGTGTGATAGCTCTACGTTCAAATACAAGGGTTGCAAGACAGTTTTGCACATGCGAAATACTCAGGTTATACTTGACGAGCCAGCATATGCAGAATATGGCCTCGGAACACTGAGACCGAAAGGTCGAACGGGGAATCTATAGTAGTAGATATGATCAACATGAAGAGTTCACACATTGGAAACTACTCCATATACGTGATGATCGGACATGTTTAGTTGATATGGATCACGTGATCATTTAGATTGACTAGAGGGATGTCTATCTAAGTGGGAGTTCTTAAGTAATATGATTAATTGAACTTTAATTTATCATTAACTTAGTCCTGATAGTATTTGCAAATTATTTGTATATCAATAGCTCGTATAGCTCCCCTGTTTTATTTTTGATATGTGTCCTGGAGAAAGAAAACTAAGTTGAAAGTGATTTGTAGCATGAAGTGGACTGGGTTCGTGATCTGAGGATTATCCTCATGAGCCACAGAAGACTATTATGTCCATGATGCACCGCTACGGTGGCAGAACTATTGCAGGAGCCAGATGCAAACGTTTGAAGTTTAGCAAGCTCGATATGATGACTAATTGATAGTTTAGTGCGCCATGATTTACGGCTTAGAACGAGGACTTCAAAAACATTTTGAACGCCACAGAGCATATGAGATGTTCCAGAACTGAAATCGGTAGTTTCAGACTCATGCCCGTTGTCGAGAGTATGAGACCCTGACAATACTTGCCTACAAGAGGAGGAGAATAGCTCAACCAGTGAGCATATACTCAGAATTTCTGGGTACATAATCGTTGAATCAAGTGGGAGTTAATCTTCCAGATAAAATAGTGATTGAAGAGTTCTTAGAGCACTATCACAAAGTTACTAGAACTTCGTGATGAACTATATATGCAAGGGATGAATAAGACAATTCCCGAGCTTTCGCGATGCTAAAGGCTGCGAAGGTAAAGATCAAAAAAGGAGCATCAAGTGTGGGTTTAACAAGACACATTTTCCAAGAAAGGGGCAAAGGGAAGAAGGGGAATCAAAAGAATATAGCAAGTTGCTTACCTTACCCGGGAAGAAGCCCAAGTCCTGGACCTAAGCCTGAAAACTTGAGTGCTTTCTACTACAAACAGGACTAGTCACTGGAAGTGGAACTCGGCCGTCCACCCTCGTATTTGGCGGATAAGAAGATGGCAAGTAACAACAAAAGTATATTTTGGTATACAGTGTTATTTGATGTTGTATTTTACTTAGTGTCATAGTAGCACACCCTGGGGTATTTGATAACTGGTTCAGTTGCTAAACATTAGAACTGAAACAGGAGTGCAAAATGAACAGAGACTAGTTTAATGACGATGGTGCGATGTGTGTTTGGAAATTGATTTCCAAGGTTTTATAAGATCACCATCGCAAATCCCTCTAACCTTGGGTTAGTGTGGTTGTACCTAAATAAATTTTATTGGGTGTTTGCGTTGAGCACCTAATAGAGTGGATCATGTTTATTGCGGATACGGTTTATTCCATTTAACGTCCAGAGAATAATTGTTGTTAGTTGTTAAAAATGAAAAACCTTCTATGGTCAACACTCAATATCAGTGGTTTATTGACAATTGGATGCAATGAGTGATACACATTATTCCATAAATATTGAATGCCCAAATTGCCAAATTAATAATGATAATGTATACATAGATTTGTGGCAACTGCGTTTTAGGTCATGATGTGTGTAAAGCCGCTGAAGAAACTCATTCGGATGGACTTTGGAATCCTTGATATGCAAATCATTTTGTGATTGCGAACGCACCAGAGTGGTACGGTAATCCTGTTTTGGAAGTCATGTTACTAGACCATGATGAACCTACGAACTATGAGGAAGCGATGATGAGCCCAGATTCCGCGAAATGGCTTGAGGCCATGAAATCTGAGATGGGATCCATGTATGAGAACAAAGTATGGACTTTGGTTGACTTGCCCGATGATCGGCAAGCCATTGAGAATAAATGGATCTTCAAGAGGAAGATAGACGCTGATAGTAGTGTTTCTATCGACAAAGCTCGACTTGTTGCAAAAGGTTTTCGACAAAGTTCAAGGTGTTGACTACGATGAGATTTTCTCACTCGTAGCGATGCTTAAGTCTATCCGAATCATGTTAGCAATTGCCACATTTTGTGAAATTTAGCAAATGGATGTCAAAAACTACATTCTTTAATGGAATTTTTTTAAAGAAGAAGTTGTATATGATGCAACCAGAAGGTTTTGTCAACCTAAAGGTGCTAACAAAGTGTGCAAGCTCCAGCGATCCATTTATGGACTGGTGCAAGCATCTCGGAGTTGGAATATACGCTTTGATGAAGTGATCAAAGCATATGGTTTTATACAGACTTTTGGAGAACCCTGTATTTACAAGAAAGTGAGTGGGAGCTCTGTAGCGTTTCTAATATTATATGTGGATGACATATTGTTGATTGGAAATGATATAGAATTTCTGGATAGCATAAAAGGATGCTTGAATAAGAATTTTTCAATAAAAAAGACCTCGGTGAAGCTGCTTAAGTATTGAGCATCAAGATCTATAGGGATTGATCGAGACGCTTAATAGGACTTTCACAAAGCACATACCTTGACAAGATTTTGAAGAAGTTCAAAATGGATCAGTCAAAGAAGGAGTTCTTGCCTGTGTTACAAGGTGTAAAATTGAGTAAGACTCAAAACCCGACCACGGCAGAAGATAGAAAGAGAATGAAAGTCATTCCCTATGCCTTAGTCATAGGTTCTACAAAGTATGCCATGCTATGTACCAGACCAGTTGTGTGCCTTGCTATGAGTTTAGCAAGGAGGTACGATAGTGATCCCGGAATGGATCACTGGATAGCGGTCAAAGTTATCCTTAGTTACCTAACAGGACTAAGGAAATGTTTCTCGGTTATGGATGTGATAAAGAGTTCATCGTAAAGAGTTACATCGATGCAAGCTTCGACACTAATCTAGATGACTCTAAGTCTCAATCAAGATACATATTGAAAGTGGGAGCAATTAGCTAGAGTAGCTCCGTGCAGAGCATTGTAGACATAGAAATTTGCAAGATACATACGGATCTGAATGTGGCAGACCCATTGACCAAACTTCTCTCACAAGCAAAACATGATCACACCTTAATACTCTTTGGGTATTAATCACATGGGGATGTGAACTAGACTATTGACTCTAGTAAACCCTTTGGGTGTTGGTCACATGACGATGTGAACTATGGGTGTTAAGCGCATGGCGATGTGAACTATTGGTGTTAATCACATGGCGATGTGAACTGGATTATTGACTCTAGTGCAAGTGGGAGACTGAAGGAAATATGCCCTAGAGGCAATAATAAAGTTGTTATTTATATTTCCTTATATCATGATAAATGTTTATTATTCATGCTAGAATTGTATTAACCGGAAACTTGATACATGTGTGAATACATAGACAAAACAAAGTGTCCCTAGTATGCCTCTACTTGACTAGCTCGTTAATCAAAGATGGTTAAGTTTCCTGACCATAGACAAGTGTTGTCATTTGATGAATGGGATCACATCATTAGGAGAATGATGTGATGGACAAGACCCATCCGTTAGCTTAGCATAATGATCGTTAAGTTTATTGCTATTGCTTTCTTCATGACTTATACATATTCCTCTGACTATGAGATTATGCAACTCCCGAATACCGGAGGAACACTTTGTGTGCTATCAAACGTCACAACGTAATTGGGTGATTATAAAGATGCTCTATAGGTTTCTCCGAAGGTGTTTGTTGGGTTGGCATAGATCAAGATTAGGATTTGTCACTCCGTGTATCGGAGAGGTATCTCTGGGCCCTCTCGGTAATGCACATCACTATAAGCCTTGCAAGCAATGTGACTAATGAGTTAGTTATGGGATGATGCATTACGGAACGAGTAAAGAGACTTGCCAGTAACGAGATTGAACTAGGTATGATGATACCGACGATCGAATCTCGGGCAAGTAACATACCGATGACAAAGGGAATAACGTATGTTGTTATGCGGTTTGACCGATCAAGATCTTCCTAGAATATGTAGGAGCCAATATGAGTATCCAGGTTCCGCTATTGGTTATTGACCGGAGATGTGTCTCGGTCATGTCTACATAGTTCTCGAACCCGTAGGGTCCGCACGCTTAACGTTCGATGACGATTTGTATTATGAGTTATGTGATTTGATGACCGAAGTTTGTTCGGAGTCCCGGATGAGATCACAGACATGACGAGGAGTCTCAAAATGGTCGAGAGGTAAAGACACCAGAAAGGTTCCGAGTGATTCGGGTATTTTTCGGAGTACCGGGGAGTTACGGGAATTCACCGGGAGAAGTAATGGGCCTTTCAGGGCCATACGGGAAAAGGAGAGGCAGTCCACGTAAGGAGGCACACGCCCCCCCTTGCCCAAACCGAATTGGACTAGGGGAGGGGGCGCAGCCCCTCTTTCCTTCTCCCTCTCCTTTCCCCCTTTCCTACTCCGTATGGGAGGTGGAATCCTACTAGGACTAGGGAGTCCTAGTAGGACTCCACACCTTGGTGCGCCCCCCCTTTGGGCCGGCTGCCCCTCCCCCTCCCTCCTTTATATACGTGGGGAGGGGGGCACCCTAGAAGACACAAGTTGATCTTTTAGCCATGTGCGTTGCCCCCCTCCACAGAAACACACCTCGGTCATATTGTCGTAGTGCTTAGGCGAAGCCCTGCGCCGGTAACTTCATCATAACCGTCACCACGCCATCGTGCTGACGAAACTCTCCCTCGACCTCAGTTGGATCAAGAGTTCGAGGGACGTCATCGAGCAGTACGTGTGCAGATCACGGAGGTGCCGTGCATTCAGTACTTGATTGGTTGGATCGCGAAGACGTTCGACTACATCATCCGCGTTACTAAACGCTTCCGCTTTCGGTCTACGAGGGTACGTGGACACACTCTCCCTGCTCGTTTCTATACATCACATAGATAGATCTTGCGTGATCGTAGGTAAATTTTTTGAAATACTACGTTCCCCAACAGTGGTATCCGAAGGAGAGTTTCGTCAGGACGACGGTGTGGTGACGGTGACGATGTAGTGATTCCGGCAGGGCTTCGCCTAAGCTCTCCGAAAATATGACCGAGGTGGAAATCTGTGGAGGTGGGCACCGCACACGGCTAAGAAAAATCTTTGTGTGTCTTTGGGGTGCCCCCTGCCCCCATATATAAAGGAGGGAGGGAGGAGGTGGCCGGCCTAAGGGGGAGGCGCACCAAGGGGGAGTCCTATTAGGATTCCCAATCCTAGTAGGACTCCCCTTGGGGCATAGCGCGGAGGTGCCGTGGCATTCGGTACTTGATCGGTTGGATCGCGAAGACGTTCGACTACAATCAAATGCGTTATTAACGCTTCCGCTTTCGGTCTACGAGGGTACGTGGACACACTCTCCCCGCTCGTTGCTAACATCAAATAGATAGATCCGCATGATCGTAGGTAAATTTTTGAAATACTACGTTCCCCACAGTGGTATCATGCAAGTATCATCTATGGATGTATGGCAACGAGCGGGAGAGAAGTGTGTGTCTACGTACCCTCGAGACCGAAAGCGGAAAGGTTTAGTAAGCGTGTTGATGTATCAAGTTTAGCGATCACGCAAGTTTCTACTACCTCTCCCAGAATCAATCGACTCGCCAACCTCCGAATCTACTCACCGAACGCACGACACCTCCGCGATTGCACACGTACAGCACGATGGACGGCCTCGAACTCTTGATCCAACTGAGGTCGAGGGAGAGTTTCGTCAGCACGGCGTGGTGACGGTGTGATGATGAAGTTACCGGCGCAGGGCTTCGCCTAAGCACTGACAATATGACCGAGGGTGGTTTCTGTGGAGGGGGGCACCGCACAACGGATAAAATATCAACTGTGGTCATCTAGGGTGCCCCCTCCCACGTATATAAAGGAGGGAGGGGGAGGGGCAGCCGGCCCAAAGGGGGGGGCGCACCAAGGTGTGGAGTCCTACTAGGACTCCCTAGTCCTAGTAGGATTCCCCCTCCCATACGGAGTAGGGAAAGGGGGAAAGGAGAGGAGAGGAAAGAGGGGCGCGCCCCCTCCCCTAGTCCAATTCGGTTTGGGCAAGGTGGGGCGCGTCGCCTCATACGTGGCATGCCTCTCCTTTCCCGTATGGCCAGAAAGGCCACATTACTTCTCCCGGGATTCCCGTAACTCCCGGTACTCCGAAAATACCTGAATCACTGGACCTTGCGGTGTCCGAATAGCCTTCCAATATAGAATCTTTACCTCCGACCATTTCGAGTCCTCGTCATGTCCGTGATCTAGCTGGGACTCCAAACAAACTTCGGGCATCAAATCACATAACTTTAATACAAATCGTCATCGAACATTAAGCGTGCGGACCCTACGGGTTCGAGAACTATGTAGACATGACCGAGAACATCTCAGTCAATAACCAATAGCGTAACCTGGATGCTCATATTGGCTCCTACATATTCTACGAAGATCTTGTATCGGTCAAAACGCATAAACAACATACGTTATTCCCTTTGTCAACGGTATGTTACTTGCCCGAGATTCGATCGTCGTATCATCATACCTAGTTCAATCTCGTTACTGGCAAGTCTCTTTACTCGTTCGTAATGTATCATCCCGTAACTAACAATCATTAGTCACATTGCTTGCAAGGCTTGTAGTGATGTGCATTAACGAGAGGGCCCAAAGATACCCTCCGATACACGGAGTGACAAATCCTAATCTTGATCTATGCCAACCAAACAAACACCTTCGGAGACACCTGTAGAGCATCTTTATAATCACCCAATTACGTTTGTGACGTTTGATAGCACACAAAGTGTTCCTCCAGTATTCGGGAGTTGCATAATCTCATAGTCAGAGGAATATGTATAAGTCATGAAGAAAGACAAATGAGCCATAAAAAATTTAACGATCATTATGCTAAGCAACGGATGGGTCTTGTCCATCACATCATTCTCCAAATGATGTGATCCCGTTCATCAAACGACAACAATGTCTATGGTCAGGAAACTTAACCATCTTGATTAACGAGCTAGTCAAGTAGAGGCATACTAGGGACACTTTGTTTTGTCTATGTATTCACACATGTATCAAGTTTCCGGTTAATACAATTCTAGCATGAATAATAAACATTTATCATGATATAAGGAAATATAAATAACAACTTTTATTATGCCACTAGGGCATATTTCCTTCAGTCTCCCACTTGCACTAGAGTCAATAATCAAGTTCACATCGCCATGTGATTAAACACCAATAGTTCACATCGCCATGTGATTAACACCCACAGTTCCACATCGCCATGTGACCAACAACCCAAAGGGTTTACTACAGTCATAGTCTAGTTCACACGCCATGTGATTAATACCCAAAGAGTATTAAGGTGTGATCATGTTTTGCTTGTGAGAGAAGTTTTGTCAAGGTTCTGCCACATTCAGATCCGTATGTATCTTGCAAAATTTCTAGTTCTACAATGCTCTGCACGGAGCTACTCTAGCTAATGCTCTCACTTTCATAGATGTACTAGATTGAGACTTAGAGTCATCTAGATTAGTGTCAAAGCTTGCATCGACGTAACTCTTTACGACGAACTCTTTATCACATCCATAACCGAGGAAACTTTTCCTTAGTCCTCTTAGGTAACTAAGGATAACTTTGAACGCTATCCAGTGATCCATTCCTGGATCACTATCGTACCTCCTTGCTAAACTCATAGCAAGGCACACAAATGGGTCTTTGGTACATAGCATGGCATACTTTATAGAACCTATGACTGAGGCATAGGGAAAGACTTTCATTCTCTTTCTATCTTGGCGTGGTCAAGGTTTTGAGTCTACTCAATTTACAACTTGTAACACAGGCAAGAACTCCTTCTTGACTGATCCATTTAAACTTCTCAAATTGTCAAGGTATGTGCTTTGTGAAAGTCCTATTAAGCGTCTCGATCTATCCATAGATCTTGATGCTCAATACTTAAGCAACTTCACCGAGGTCTTTTTTTTTGAAAAATTCTTATTCAAGTATCCTTTTTATGCTATCCAGAAATTCTATATCATTTCCAATCCAATAGTCATCCACATATAATATTAGAAACGCTACAGAGCTCCCACCACTTTCTTGTAAATACAGGCTTCTCCAAAAGTCTGTAAAAACCATATGCTTTGATCATCATTAAAGCGTATTCAACTCCGAGATGCTGCACCAGTCCATAAATGGTCGCTGGAGCTTGCACACTTTGTTAGCACCTTAGGATTGACAAACCTTCTGGTTGCATCATATACAATTTCTCTTGAAAAAAAATTCATTAAGGAATGTGTTTTGACAACATTTGCCAGATTTCATAAAAATGTGCAATTGCTAACATGATTCGGACAGACTTAAGCATCGTACGAGTGAGAAATCTCATCGTAGTCAACACATGAACTTTGTCGAAAAACCTTTTGCACATGTCAAGCTTGTAGACGAAACACTACTATCAGCGTCTTCTTCCTCTTGAAGATCCATTTTTTCTCAATGGTGCCGATCATCGGGCAGTCAACCAAAAGTCCATACTTGTTCTCATACATTGACTCCATCTCAGATTCATGGCCTCAAACCATTTCGCGCAATCTGGGCTCATCATCGCTTCTCATAGTTCGTAGGTTCATACATGGTCTAGTAACATGACTTCCAGAACAGGATTAACTACCACTCTGGTGCGGGAAAACGATATGGTGACCTACGAGGTTTCGTTGAGTAACTTGATCTGAAGCTTCTGATCATATCATTAGCTTCCTCACTAATGGGGAGGCATCACGGAACTGTTCTCTGATGAACTACTTTCCAATTCAATGAGAAGGTATAATTACCTCATCAAGTTTACTTTCCTCCACTCACTTCTTCGAGAGAAACTCCTTCTCTAGAAAGGATCCATTCTTTAGAAACGAATATCTTGCCTTCGGGTTCTGTGATAGAAGGTGTACCCAACAGTCTCCTTTGGGTATCCCATGAAGACGCATTTCTCCGATTTGGGTTCGAGCTTATCAGGTTGAAGCTTTTTCCATAAAGCATTGCAGCCCCAAACTTTAAGAAACGACAGCTTAGGTTTCTTGCCAAACCACAGTTCAGACGGTGTCGTCTAACGGATTTAGATGGTGCCCTATTAAACGTGAATGCAGCGTCTCTAATGCATAACCCACAACGATTAGTGGTAAATTGTAAGAGACATCATAGATCGCACCATATCTAATAAAGTACGGTTACGACGTTTCGGGACACACATTACGCTGTGGGTTCCCGGTGGCGTGAGTGGCGAAAACTATTCCACATTGTAATTAAATGAAAGACAAACTCGTAACTTCAAATATTTTGCCTTCCGCGGATCAGAGAGAAACTTTATTTCTTGTTACGATGATTTTCCACTTCACTCTGAAATTCTTTGAACTTTTCAAACGTTTCAGACTTGGTGTTTCATTAAGTAGATATACCCATATCTGCTCAACATCGTGATGGTCAGAAAATAACGATACCCGCCGCGAGCCTCATACTCATCGGACCGCATACATCGGGATGTATTATTCAATAAGTCCGTTAGCTCGCTCCATTGTTCCAGGAGAACGGAGTTTTAGATATCTTGCCCATGAGGCATGGTTCGCAAGCATCAAGATTCAATCAAGTGATCCAAAAGTCCATCAGTATGGAGTTTCTTCATGCGCTTTTACACCAAATGACCTAAACGGCAGTGCACAAAATAGTTGCACTTTCATTACTAACTTTGCTTCTTTTGGCTTCAATTTATGAATAGTGTATCACTACGACGAGATTCAATTAAACCATTACATTGGGGTGTAGACCATAGAAGGTTTTTATCATGTAAAAAGAACAACAATTATCTCGACTTAAATGAATAACCGTATTGCAATAAACATGATCAATCATATCATGCTCAACGCACAAAACACCAAATAACATTTATTTAGTTTCAACCACTAATCCCGAAAAATAGAGGGAGTGTGCGATGGTGATCTTCAACCTTGGATCTCTTCCAACACACATCGTCACCTCGTCCTCAAACTAGTCTCTGTTCATTTTGCAACACCTGTTCGAGTTAAAATAAGCAAATGAACCGGGATCAAATACTTGGGGTTACTATGAACACTAGTAAAAGTACACTCAAAACATGTATATCACCATATACCTTTGTTCACTTGCCATCCTTCTTACGCCAAGTGACTTGGATTAGTTCCGCTTCCAGTGACCATTTCCTTTGTAGTAGAAGCACTCAGTTTAGCTTGGGTTCAGCTTTGGGATTCTTCAAGGGAGTAGCAACTTTGCCATTCTTTGAAGTTTCCTTCATTCCTGCCCTTTTTATTGAAAACTAGTGGTCTTGTTAACCATAAACACTTGTTCATTGATTTCTACCTTCGCTGATTTCAGCATCGCAAGAGCTGGGAAGTTTTTTTCATCCCTTGCATATTAATTCATCATGTTTTGTAACTTGATAGTGACTAGAGATTTGCAATCTTATCGGTTGTAGACTCAGACATTTGAGCACATGCACTGTTGAGCTATTCTCCTCCACTGTAGACAATAGTATTTGTCAGAGGTCTATACCTCTCGACACGGGCATGGATCTGACATACCTTTATACTGGCAACTTCAACTGTCTGAGTCAAAATTTTGAGACCCCTACTCAGCTTATTCCACCATCATTAACTCTATCTGTCGATCTCTCATGACATCTTGGAGCAAAGAAAGTTGTACAGTCAGTTCACTATCTACAAGAACGGATACTTTCATTCTCACAACAATTCATCCTTCGCGACATTATATGATCCGTATCAAGAATCTGGTTCTAAGCCGTAAAGCATGGTGCACTAAATATCAAGTTAGTCATCATACCGAGCTTGCTCAAACGTGTTCTAAAATCTGCATCTGCTCCTGCAATAGGTCTGTCACCTAGCGGTGCATCAAGGACATAATTCTTCTATGCAGCATGAGGATAATCCTCAGATCACGGAACAAGTCTGCCATCATGCTACTATCATCTTCAACTTAGTTTTCTCTAGGAACATATCATAAATAAAAAAATGGGGAAGCTATACGCGAGCTATTGATCTACAACATAGATAGCAAATACTATCAGGAACTAAGTTCATGATAAATTTAAGTTCAAATATTCATATACTTAAGAAACTCCAACTTAGATAGACATCCCTCTAATCATCTAAGTGATCAGTGATCCAAATCATATAAACCATGTCCGATCATCACGTGAGATGGAGTAGTTTTCAATGGTGAACATCACTATGTTGATCATATTACTATATGATTCACGCTCGACCTTCGGTCTCAGTGTTCCGAGGCCATATCTGCATATGCTAGGCTCGTCAAGTTTAACCCAAGTATCTGCATGTGCAAAACTAGCTTGCACCCGTGTATGTGAAGGTAGAGCTTATCACACACGATCTACGTGGTGTCTCGACACGACGAACTTTCGCAATGGTGCATACTCAGGGAGAACACTTGTACTTGAAATTTAGTGATAGATCATCTTATAATGCTACCGCCGTACTAAGCAAAATAAGATGCATTAAAAAGGATTAACATCACATGCAATTCAATATTTGACATGATAGGCCCTATCATCTTTGCTATTGATCTCCATCATCGAAGCACCATCATGATCTCCATCGTCACCGCGTGGACACCTTGATCTCCATCGTAGCATCGTTGTCGTCTCGCCAACTATGCTTCTACAACTATCGCTACCCCTTAGTGATAAAAAGAAAAACAATTACATGGCGATTACATTGCATACAATAAAGGACAACCATATGGCTCATGTCAGTTGCCGATAACTTGTTACAAAAACATGAAATCTCATACAACAAATTATATCACATCATGTCTTGCCCATATCACATCACAGCAAGCCCTGCAAAAACAAGTTAGACGTCCTTACTTTGTTGTTGGCAAGTTTTACGTGGCTGGTACGGGCTTCGAGCAAGAACCGTTCTTACCTACGCATCAAAACCACAACGTGGTGTAGTGATTGCTTTTGATCTTTCTAAAAGAACCTTCATTGAAACCGGTTCAACTAAAGTGAGAGAGAGACAGACACCCGCGGTCAACCTTATTAGCAACGGTGCTCGCAGCGTGAGTGATGAAACCAGTCGCGCGTAAGCGTACGCGTAATGTCGGTCCGGGCCGCTTTCATCTCAACATACCGCTGGAACCAAGTAACAACATAGTAACGGCAAGCAATAGTATAACACCCATGCCCACAACTCCTTTGTGTTACTCGTGCAAAATAACATCTATGCATAGACTGGCCGGAGCCACTGTTGGGGAACGTAGCGTGCAATTTAAAAAAATTCTACGCTCACGCAAGATTATCTAGGAGATGCATAGCAAAGAGGGAGAGAGTGTGTCTACGTACCATCGTACGGATGTAAGCCGAAGCGTTTACAACGCGGTTGATGTAGTGAACTTTCTTCGCGCTCCACGATGAGTACCGAACGTACGGCACCTCCGAGTTCTGCACACGTTCAACTCGGTGACGTCCCTCGGCCTTCTTGATCCAGCAAGGTGCCTGAGGGTTAGTAGATGAGTTCCGTCAGCACGAAGCGTGGTGAGAGGTGATGGTGATGCGATCCGGCAGGGCTTCGCTAAGCACCGGAGAATATGACCGGGGGTGTAAAACTGTGGAGGGGGGCGCCGCACAGGTAACAATTGTGTGTGTCTTTGGCGGCGCCCCCCCTCTATTTATATATGTGTGGGGGTTGGTTTCAGTTTTTTTTTTAGAAGGAATAGTGCCATGTGAACAGTAACCCATGAATAGTAAACACGTGGACTGGACTCCAGTCCAATCCTATTCCTACTAGGACTCCTTCCCTTTTTGCCTCCCTAGCCAGATGGGGCTTTGAGGACTTAGTGCGCCTAGCCCAATAAGGCCAGGGCGCCTCCCCTTAGCCCATGCCAGCCCTTGGGACGTGGTGGACCACTTGTGGACTTCCGGAACCATCCGGAATCCTCGGAACCTTCTGGAAGCTTCCCGGTACAATACCGAAAAAATGCACTTTTTTCGGAACCCAAAAATATGACTTCCCATATATAAATCTTTACCTCTCGAACATTCGAGACTCTCGCATGTCCGTGATCTCATCCGGAACTTCGAACAACATTCGGTCACCAAATCACATAACTCATATAATACAATATCATCATCGAACGTTAAGCGTGCGGACCCTACGGGTTCGAGAACTATGTAGACATGAACGAGACACCTCTTCGGTCAATAACCAATAGCGCAACCTAGATGCTCATATTGGCTCCCACATATTCTACGAAGATCTTTATCGGTCAAACCGTTATGACAACAAACGTTATTCCCTTTGTCCATCGGTATGTTACTTGCCCGAGATTCGATCGTCGGTATCTTCATACCTAGTTCAATCTCGTTACTGGCAAGTCTCTTTACTCGTTCCATAATACATCATCCTGCAACTAACTCATTAGTCACTTTGCTTGCAAGGCTTCTTATGATGTGCATTACCGAGAGGGCCCAGAGATACCTCTCCGATATTCGGAGTGACAAATCCTAATCTCGATCTATGCCAAACCAACAAAACACCTTCGGAAGATACCTGTAGAGCATCTTTTAATCACCCAGTTACGTTGTGACTTTTGATAGCACACAAAGTGTTCTCCGGTATTCGGGAGTTGCATAATCTCATAGTCAGAGGAATATGTATAAAGTCATGATGAAAGCTATAGAAATAAACTTAACGATCATTTATGCTAAGCTAACGGATGGGTCTTGTCCTCACACATTCTCCTAATGATGTGATCCCGTTATCAAATGACAACTATGTCCATGGTTAGGAAACCATAACCATCTTTGATCAACGACTAGTCTAAGAGAGGCATAATAGGGACACAATGTTTGTCTATGTATTCACATGTATCAAGTTTCCGTTAATACAATTTAGCATATATGATAAAAAACATTATCATGATATAAGGAATATAAATAACAACTTATATGCCTTAGGGATTTCCATTACTAAGTCTAGACGATGTGATACACTATTCACAATCGTTATGAATCTTATCCAGTGATACTAAACACGTACTCCAAAGAGGTACTATACGATCGTAATAATCAGAATCATTGTTGACAAACAAACAGAATAATAATAGTCGTGACACGTATCTTTTATAGGTAAAAGATATGTAAGGTTGAATCACAATCCAAATTCGTCACAGAGTTCAGCTACGGAGTAAAAGTTGTTACATCCAAGGATAAAGAAGAGAAATGTAGCGAATGAGAATAAGGGCAAGAAAGTAGGTAAAGGACTGTCAGAATCATCCAACTTTTGGGCAATGGTAAAGGGGAGATATCGTAGTGTAGTTAAGTGTTTGGTTTTGTAAAGCTGCATCGACGCAACTCTTTACGACAAACTTTTTATCACCTCCATAACCGAGAAAATAGTTCCTTAGTCCTTTTAGGTAAACTAAGGATAATTTTGACCCGCTGTCCAGTGATCCATTCCTGGATCACTATCGTACCCCCTTGCCAAAACTCATGGCAAGGTACACAATAGGTCTGGTTAAACAGCATGGCATACTTTATAAAAACTATGGCTAAGGCATAGGGAATGACTTTCATTCTCTCTATATTTCTGCCGTGGTCGGGTTTTGAGTCTTACTCAACTTCATACCTTACAACTCAGGCAAGAATCTTTCTTTGACTGATCCATTTTGAACTCCTTAAAATCTTATCAAGGCATGTATCTCACGAAAGTCTTATCAAGCGTCTTGATCTATCTCTATAGATCTAGATGCCAATCTGTAAGCAGCTTCACCGAGGGTCTTTCTTTGAAAAAAAAAACTCCTTTCAAACACTCCTTTATGCTTTCCAGAAAAAATTCTACATCATTTCCGATCAAACAATATGTCATTCACATATAACTTATCAGAAAGGCTGTAGTGCTCCCACTCACTTTCTTGTAAATACAGGCTCACCGCAAGTCTGTATAAAACTATATGCTTTGATCAACTATCAGAGCGTATATTCAACTCCGAGTGGCTGCACCAGTCCATGGATGGATCGCTGGAGCTTGCACACTTGTTAGCACCTTTAGGATTGACAAAACCTTCTGGTTGCATCATATACAACTTCTTGTTTAATAAATCCATTAAAGAGAAATGTAGTGTGAAACCATTTGCCAGATTTCATAAAATCGCGGCAATTGCTAACATGATTCGGACATATAAGCATCGCTATGAGTGAGAAAATCTCATCGTAGTCAACCCCTTGAACTTTGTCGAAAACGTTTTTGTGACAAGTCGAGCTTTGTAGATAGTAACACTACTATCAGCGTCTGTCTTCCTCTTGAAGATCCATTTTTCAATGGCTTGCCGATCATCGGGCAAGTCAACCAAAGTCCACACTGCGTCTCATGCATGGATCCCATCTCAGATTTCATGGCCTCAAGCCATTTCGCGGAATCTGGGCTCATCATCGCTTCCTCATAGTGTGTAGGTTATCATGGTCTAGTAACATGACTTCTAGAATAGAATTACCGTACCACTCTAGTGCGGAACATACTCTGGTTGACCTACGAGGTTCAGTAGCAACTTGATCCAAAGTTTCATGATCATTATCATTAACTTCCTCACTAATTGGGTAGGCATCACTGGAACTGATTTCTGTGATAAACTACATTCCAATTCGGGAGAAGATACAATTACCTCATCAAGTTCTACTTTCTCTCACTCACTTCTTTCGAGAGAAACTCCTTCTCTAGGAAAGGATCCATTCTTAGCAATGAATGTCTTGCCTTCGGATCTGTGATAGAAGGTTACCCAACAGTCTCCTTTGGGTTATCCTATGAAGACACATTTCTCCGATTTGGGGTCGAGCTTATCAGGTTGAAGCTTTTCACATAAGCATCGCAGCCCCAAACTTTAAGAAATGACAGCTACTACCGAATCTATGAAGACCACACCAAGCCTAGTAGAACAAAACTGAGTACGGCGGTCATAGCAAGATCCTATACAACAGTGGTAATCATTCTATACAGTGGCATCCGAGCCAGGTCTATGCGTAGATGTTATATGCACGAGTAGAACACAAAGAGTTGTGGGCGATAATAGTCATACTGCTTACCAGCATGTCATACTTTGATTCGGCGGTATGTTGGATGAAGCAGCTCAGACCGACATTACGCATACGCTGACGCGAGGACTAGTTCTACCGACGTGGCTTCGCAC
This sequence comes from Thinopyrum elongatum, assembly GCA_011799875.1. Taxonomy (NCBI): domain Eukaryota; kingdom Viridiplantae; phylum Streptophyta; class Magnoliopsida; order Poales; family Poaceae; genus Thinopyrum; species Thinopyrum elongatum. The sequence goes on along the minus strand of JAAAXO010000269.1, from coordinate 35,877 downwards.
ACAGGTGGCTAGTGGGGTGGCAGTTTCTCAACTTTATTTAATCAAGTGTGACTACGCCGGTCCTTGTTGAAGGTTAAAACATCACACTTGACGAAAAATCGTTGTGGTTGTGATGCGTAGTAGTAAGAACGGTTCTTGCTCAGCCCGTAGCAGCCACGTAAAACTTGCAACAACAAAGTAGAGGACGTCTAACTGTTGTTTGCAGGGCTTGCTGTGATGTGATATGGTCAAGACATGATGTATATAATTTGTGTATGAGATGATCATGTTTTTGTAACAGAGTTATCGGCAACTGGCAGGAGCCATATGGTTGTCGCTTATTGTATGCAATGCAATTGCCATGTAATTGTTTTTACTTTATCACTAAGCGGGGTTAGCGATAGTCATACAAGCAATAGTGGCGAGACGACAACGATGCTACGATGAAGATCAAGGTGTCGCGCTGGTGACGATGGTGATCATGACGGTGCTTTGGAGATGGAGATCAAAGGCACAAGATGATGATGGCCATATCATATCACTTATATTGATTGCATGTGATGTTTATCCTTTATGCATCTTATTTTGCTTAGTACGGCGGTTTTTGGTAGCATTATAAGATGATCCCTCACTAAATTTCAAGGTAAGCGTTCTCCCTGAGTATGCACCCGTTGCGAAGTTCTTCGTGCTGAGACACACGTGATGATCGGGTGTGATAGGCGCTACGTTCAAATACAACGGGTGCAAGCCAGTTTTGCACAGCAGAATACTCGGGTTAAACTTGATGAGCCTAGCATATGCAGATATGGGCCCGGAGCACTGAGACCGAAAGGTCGAGCGTGAATTCATAGTAGATATGATCAACATAGTGATGTTCACCATTGATAAACTACTCCATCTCACGTGATGATCGGACATGGTTTAGTTGATATGGATCACGTGATCATTTAGATGGACTAGAGGGATGTCTATCTAAGTGGGAGTTCTAAGTAATATGATTAATTGAACTTTAATTATCATGAACTTAGTCCTAGTAGTATTTGCAAATTATGTTGTAGATCAATAGCTCGCGTATAGCTCCCTGTTTATTTTTTGATATGTTCCTGGAGAAAACTAAGTTGAAAGATGATAGTAGCAATGATGCGAACTGGTCCGTGATCTGAAGATTATCCTCATTGCTGCACAAAAAGATTATGTCCTTGATGCACCGCTAGGTGAAAGACCTATGGCAGGAGCAGATGCAAACATTATGAACGTTTAGCAAGCTCGATAGATGACTACTTGATAGTTTAGTGCGTCATGATTTACGGCTATTAGAACCGGGACTTCAAAAAGTTTTGAACGCCACGGAGCATATGAGATGTTCCAAGAGCTGAAAATCGGTATTTCTGACTCATGCCCCGTGTCGAGAGGTATGAGACCTCTGACAAATACTTTGCCTACAAGATGGAGGAGAATAGCTCAACCAGTGAGCATATGTCAGAATGTCTGGGTACTACAATCGCTTGAATCAAGTGGGAGTTAATCTTCCAGATAAAATAGTGATTGACAGAATTCTCTAGTCACTATCACCAAGTTACTAGAACTCATGATGAAACTATATATAAGCAGGGATGAAAAGACAATTCCCGAGCTCTTCGCGATGCTTAAAGGCTGTGGAGGTAGAGATCAAAAAGGAGCATCAAGTGTGTGATGGTTAACAAGACCACTAGTTTCAAGAAAAAGGGCAAAGGGAAGAAGGGGAACTTCAAGAAGAATAGCAAGAAAAGTGTTACTCCCGGGAAGAAGCCCAAGTCTGGACCTAAGCCTGAAACTGAGTGCTTCTACTTCAAAGGGACTGGTCACTGGAAGCGGAACTGCCCAAGTATTTGGCGGATAAGAAGGATGGCAAAGTGAACAAAAGTATATTTGATATACATTGTTATTGATGTGTATTTTACTAGTATTCATAGTAGCCTCGGGTATTTGATACTGGTTCAGTTGCTAACATTAGTAAATCGAAACAGGAGTGAAAAATGAACAGAGACTAGTTAATGACGAGGTGACGATGTGGTTGGAAGTGATTCCAAGGTTGATAAGATCACCATCGCACACTCCCTCTACCTTCGGGATTAGTGTTGGACCTAAATAAATGTTATTTGGTATTTGTTGTGTGAGCATGAATATGATTGGATCTTGTTATTGCGATACGGTTATTCATTTAGTCAGAGAATAATTGTTGTTCTGTTTAAATAAATAAAAACCTTCTATGGTCATACACTCAATATAAATGGTTTATTGAATCTCGATGTGTGATACACATATTCATAATATTGATGACCAAAAGATGCAAAGTTGATAATGATAATGCAACATATTTTGTGGCACTGCCGTTTAGGTTCATATTGGTGTAAAGCGCATGAGAGAAACTCCATTCGGATGGACTTTTTGAATCACTTGATATGAATCATTTGATGCTTGCGAACCATGCCTCATGGGCAAGAGGACTAAGACTCGTTCTCCGGAACAATGGAGCGAGCTAATGACTTATTGGAAATAATACATATCGATGTAGCGGTCCGATGAGTGTTGAGGGCTCACGGCGGGGTATCGTTATTTCTGACCTCACAGATGTTTGAGCAGCTATGGGCATATCTAATTAATGAAACAAAAGTCTGAAACGTTTGAAAAGTTCAAAGAATTTCAGAGTGAAGTGGAAAATCAGCGAACAAGAAAATAAAGTTTCTACGATCTGATCGCGGAGGCAAATATTTGAGTTACGAGTTTGGTCTTCATTTAAAACAATGTGGAATGTTTCGCAACTCACGCCACCTGGAACAGCACAGCGTAATGGTGTGTCCGAACGTCATAACCGTACTTTATTAGATATGGTGCGATCTATGATGTCTCTTACAGATTACCACTATCGTTTGGGGTATGCATTAGAGATAGCTGAATTCACGTTTAATAGGGGCACCATCTAAACATTGAGATGACCACCCGTCTGAACTATGGTTTGGGAAAGAAACCTAAGCTGTCGTTTCTTAAAGTTTGGGGATGCAATGCTTATGTGAAAAAAGCTTCAACATGATAAGCTCGAACCCAAATCGGAGAAATGCGTCTTCATAGGATACCCAAAGGAGACTGTGGGTACACCTTCTATCACAGACCGAAGGTAAGATATTCGTTGATAAGAATGGATCCTTTCTAGAGAAGGAGTTCTCTCGAAAGAAGGAGTGGGAGGAAAGTTAGAACGTGATGAGGTAATTATACCTTCTCTTGAATTGGAGAAAGTAGTTCATCAGAGAGAAATCAGTTCCAGTGATGCCTACACCAATTCGTGAGGAAGCTAATGATGATGATCATGAAGCTGTCAGATCAAGTTACTACAGAACCTCGTAGGTTAACTAGAGTATGTTCTGCACCAGAGTGGTACGGTAATCCGGTTTGGAAGTCATGTTATAGACCATGATGAACCTACGAACTATGAGGAAGCGATGGATGAGCCAGATCCGCGAAATGGCTTGAGGCATGAAATCTGAGATGGGATCCATGTAGAGAACAAAGTATGGACTTTGGTTGACTTGCCCGATGATCGGCAAGCCATGAGGATAAATGGATCTTCAAGAGGAAGATAGACGCTGATAGTAGTGTTTCTATCGACCAAAGCTCGATTGTTGCAAAAGGTTTTCGACAAAGTTCAAGGTTGTGACTACGATGAGATTTTTCTCACTCGTAGCGATGCTTAAGTCTATCGAATCATGTTAGCAATTGCCACATTTTGTGAAATTTAGCAAATGGATGTCAAAAACTACATCTTAATGGAATTTTTTTAAAGAAGAAGTGTATATGATGCAACCAGAAGGTTTTGTCAAACTAAAGGTGTAACAAAGGTTGCAAGCTCCAGCGATCCATTTATGGACTGGTGCAAGCATCTCGGAGTTGGAATATACGCTTTGATGAAGTGATCAAAGCATATGGTTTTATACAGGACTTTGGAGAACCCTTGTATTTACAAGAAAGTGAGTGGAGCTCGTGTTGTAGCGTTCTAATATTTAGTGGATGACATATGTTGATTGGAAATCTATAGAATTTCTGGATAGCATAAAAGGATGCTTGAATAAGAATTTTTCAATAAAAAGACTCGTGTGAAGCTGCTTAAGTATTTGAGCATCAAGATCTATAGGGATTGATCGAGACGCTTAATAGGATTTCACAAAGCAACATTGACAAGATTTTGAAGAAGTTCAAATGGATCAGTCAAGAAGGAGTTCTTGCCTGTGTACAAGGTGTAAAATGAGTAAGACTCAAAACCCGACCACGGCAGAAGATAGAAGAGAATGAAAGTCATTCCCTATGCCTTAGTCATAGGTTCTACAAAGTATGCCATGCTATGTACCAGACCAGTGTGTGCTTGCTATGCGTTTTCGCTGTGATAGGTGATCAAAGCATATGGTTTTATACTGACTTTTGTGAGAAGCCTGTATTTAACAAGAAAGTGAATGGGAGCTCTATAGCATTTTGATATTATATGTGGATGACATATTGCTGATTGGAAATGATATAGAATTTGGATAGCAAAAAAGGATACTTGAATAAGAATTTTTCAATAAAAGACCTCGATGAAGCTGCTTAAGTATTGAGCATCAAGATCTATAGGGATAGATGAGACGCTTAATAAGACTTTCACAAAGCACATACCTTGACAAATTTTGAAGGAGTTCAAAAAGGATCAGTCAAGAGAATATCTTGCTGTATTCAAGGGAAAGTTGAGTAATACTCAAAGATGACCACGACAGAAGATAGAGAGAGAATGAAAGTCATTCCCTATGCCTCAAACATAGGTTCTATAAAGTATGCCATGCTGTTACCAACACCTGTTGTGTACCTTGCCATGAGTTTGTCAAGGGGGTACAAATGATCAGAGTAGATCACATAGACAGCGGTCAAAAATTATCCTTAAGAGGCTAAGGAAATGTTTCTCGGTTATGGAGGTGATGAAGAGAGTTCGTCGTAAAGAGTTACGTCGATGCAAGCTTTCACATGATCTAGATGACTCTAAGTCTCAATCTAGATACAGTATTGAAAGTGGGAGCAATAGCTAGAGTAGCTCCAGTAGAGCATTGTAGACATAGAAATTTGCCAAAAACATACGGATATGATTATGGCAGACCCGTTTGACTAAATTTCTCTCACAAGCAAAACATGATCACACCTTAGTATTCTTTCGGTGTTAATCACATAGCGATGTGAACTAGATTATTGACTCTAGTAAACCCTTTGGGGTTGGTCACGTGCCGATGTGAACTATGGGTGTTAATCACATAAAGATGTGAACTATTGGTGTTAAATCACATGGCATGTGAACTAGATATTACTCTGTGCAAGTGGGAGATGAAGGAAATATGCCCTAGAGGCAATAATAAAGTTGTTATTTATATTTCCTCATATCATGATAAATGTTTATTATTCATGCTAGAATTGTATTAACCGGAAACTTGATACAATGTGTGATACATAGACAAAACAAAGTGTCCCTAGGTGCCTCTACTTGACTAGCTCGTTAATCAAAGATGAGTTAAGTTCCTGACCATAGACATGTGGTCATTTGTTGATGACGAGATCACATCATTAGGAGAATGATGTGAGGACAAACACCCATCCGTTAGGTTAGCATAATGATCGCTTAAGTTTTATGCTATTGCTTTCTCATGACTTATACATATTCCTATGACTATGAGATTATTGCAACTCCCGAATACCGGAGGAACACTTTGTGTGCTATCAAACGTCACACACGTAATTGGTGATTATAAAGATGCACTACAGGTGTCTACAAGGTGTTTGTTGGGTTGGCATAGATGAAGATTAGGATTTGTCACTCGTTGGATCGGAGAGGTATCTCTAGGCCCTCTCGGTAATGCACATCACTATAAGCCTTGCAAGCAATGTGACTAATGAGTTAGTTACGGGATGATGCATTACGGACGAGAAAAGAGGACTTGACCAGTAACGAGATTGAACTAGGTATGATGATACCGACGATCGAATCTCGGGCAAGGAACATACCGATGACAAAGGGAACAACGTATGTTGTTATGCGGTTTGATCGATAAAGATCTTCGTAGAATATGTAGGAGCAAATATGAGCATCAGGTTCCGCTATTGGTATTGACGGAGATGTGTCTCGGTCATGTCTACATAGTTCTCGAACCCGTAGGGTCGCACGCTTAACGTTCGATGACGATTTGTATTATGAGTTATGTGATTGATGACCGAAGTTTGTTCGGAAGTCCCGGATGAGATCACGGACAGACGAGGAGTCTCGAAATGGTCGAGAGGTAAAGATTCATAATTGGAAGGCTATATTCGGACACCGGAAAGGTTCTGAGTGATTCGGATTTTTCGAGTACCGGGGAGTTACGGGAATTCACGGGAGAAGTAATGGGCCTTTCTAGGCCATACGGGAAAAGGAGAGGGGGCAGCCACATGAGGAGGCACGCCCCCCCTTGCCCAAACCGAATTGTACTAGGGGAGGGGGCGCAGCCCCTCTTCCTTCTCCCTCTCCTTCCCCCTTTCCTACTCCGTATGGGAGGTGGAATCCTACTAGGGACTAGGAGCTAGTAGGACTCCACACCTTGGTGCGCCCCCCCTTTGGCCGGGTGCCCCTCCCCCTCCTCCTTTATACTAGGGGAGGGGGGCACCCTAGAAGACCACAAGTTGATCTTTTAGCCGTGTGCGGTGCCACCCCCACAGAACACACCTCGGTCATATTGTCGTAGTGCTTAGGCGAAGCCCTGCGCCGGAAACTTCATCATCACCGTCACCAGCCTAGTGCTGACAAACTCTCCCGACCTCAGGATCAGAGTTCGATGGACGTACCGTGACGATACGGAGGGCGTGCATTCGTACTTGATCGGTGGATCGCAAGCGTTCGACTAAATCATGGTTACAACGCTTCCGCTTTCGGTCTCGGGGTACGTGGACACACTTCCCCGTCGTGCTATATCTAGATAGATCGTATCGATGAAATACTAAGTCCACAGTGATGCAAGATGATCTATGGATGTATGGAAGAGCGGGGAGAGAGGTTGTCTACGTACCCTCGAGACCGAAAGCGAAGGTTTAGTAACGCGGGTGTGAGTAGTCAACGTCTTGCATCCACGCAGATCCAATAATCAGAATAATGATCGAATTCGATCTTCACCAACGCACGCACCTCCGCGATTGCAACGTACAGCACGATGGACGCCCTCGAACTTTGATCCAACTGAGGTCGAGGGAGAGTTTCGTCAGCACGGGCGTGGTGACGGTGTGATGATGAGTTACGGCGCAGGGCTTCGCCTAAGCACTCGAAGACATATGACCGAGGTGGGTTCTGTGGAGGGGGCCCACCGCAAACGGATAAAATATCAACTGTGTCTCTAGGGTGCCCCCTCCCCACGTATATAAAGGAGGGAGGGGGGGAGGGGCAGCCGGCCCAAAGGGGGGGCGCACCAAGGTGTGGAGTCCTACTAGACTCCTAGTCCTAGTAGGATTCCCCCTCCCATACGAGTAGGGGAAAGGGGGAAAGGAGAGGAGAAGGAAAAGAGGGGCTGCGCCCCCTCCCCTAGTCCAATTCGGTTTGGGCAAGGTGGGGGGCGTGGCCTCCACACGTGACTGCCTCTCCTTTCCCGTATGGCCCAGAAAGGCCCATTACTTCTCCCGGTGAATTCCCGTAACTCCCGGTACTCCGAAAATACCGAATCACTCGGAACCTTGACGTGTCCGAATATAGCCTTCCAATATAGAATCTTTACCTCCGACCATTTCGAGACTCCTCGTCATGTCCGTGATCTGCTGGGACTCCAAACAAAACTTCGGATCAAATCACATAACTCATAATACAAATCGTCATCGAACTAAGCGTGCGGACCCTACGGGTTCGAGAACTATGTAGACATGACCGAGGACACATCTCGGTCAATAACCAATAGGAACCTGGATGCTCATATTGGCTCCTACATATTCTACGAAGATCTTTATCGGTCAAACGCATAAACAACATACGTTATTCCCTTTGTCAACGGTATGTTACTTGCCCGAGATTCGATCGTCGTATCATCATACCTAGTTCAATCTCGTTACTGGCAAGTCTCTTTACTCGTTGTAATGTATCATCCCGTAACTAACAATCATTAGTCACATTGCTTGCAAGGCTTGTAGTGATGGCATTAACGAGAGGGCCCAAAGATACCTCTCCGATACACGGAGTGACAAATCCTAATCTTGATCTATGCCAACCAAACAAACACCTTCGGAGACACCTGTAGAGCATCTTTATAATCACCCATTAGTTGTGACGTTTGATAGCACACAAGTGTTCCTCCGTATTCGGGAGTTGCATAATCTTCATAGTCAGAGGAATATGTATAAGTCATGAAGAAAGAATAGCACATAAAAAATAACGATCATTATGCTAAGCTAACGGATGGGTCTTGCCATCACATCATTCTCCAAATGATGTGATCCCGTTCATCAAATGACAACACATGTCTATGGTCAGGAAACTTAACCATCTTGATTAACGAGCTAGTCAAGTAGAGGCATAAGGGACACTTGTTTTGTCTATGTATTCACACATGTATCAAGTTTCCGGTTAATACAATTCTAGCATGAATAATAAACATTATCATGATATAAGGAAAATAAAATAACAACTTTATTATGCCCTAGGGCATATTTCCTAGTCTCCCACTGCACTAGAGTCAAAATCAGTTCACATCGCCATGTGATTAAACACCAATAGTTCACATCGCCATGTGATTAACACCCAAGTTCACATCGCCATGTGACCAACACCCAAAGGGTTTACTAGAGTCAATAGTCAGTTCACATCGCCATGTGATTAATACCCAAAGAGTATTAAGGTGTGATCATGTTTTGCTTGTGAGAGAAGTTTTGCAAGGTGTCTGCCACATTCAGATCCGTATGATCTTGCAAATTTTAGTCTACAATGCTCTGCACGGAGCTACTCTAGATATGCTCCACTTTCATAGATGTACTAGATTGAGACTTAGAGTCATCTGATTGTGTCAAAGCTTGCATCGACGTAACTCTTTACGACGAACTCTTTATCACATCCATAACCGAGAAACTTTTCCTTAGTCCTCTTAGGTAACTAAGGATAACTTTGAGACGCTATCCAGTGATCCATTCCTGGATCACTATCGTACCTCCTTGCTAAACTCATAGCAAGGCACAAAAAAATGGTCTTGGTACATAGCATGGCATACTTTATAGAACCTATGACTGAGGCATAGGGAAGACTTTCATTCTCTTTCTATCTTCGCGTGGTGGGTTTTGAGTCTACTCAATTTACAACTTGTAAACACAGGCAAGAAACTCCTTCTTTGACTGATCCATTTTAACTTCTCCAAAATCTTGTCAAGGTATGTGCTTGTGAAAGTCCTATTAAGCGTCTCGATCTATCCTATAGATCTTGATGCTCAATACTTAAGCAACTTCACCGAGGTCTTTTTTTTTGAAAAATTCTTATTCCAAGTATCCTTTTATGCTATCCAGAAATTCTATATCATTTCCAATCAACAATATGTCATCCACATATATATTAGAAACGCTACAGAGCTCCCACTCACTTTCTTGTAAATACAGGCTTCTCCAAAAGTCTGTAAAAACATATGCTTTGATCATCATCAAAGCGTATATTCCAACTCCGAGATGCTTGCACCAGTCCATAAATGGTCGCTGGGAGCTTGCACACTTTGTTAGCACCTTTAGGATTGACAAAACCTTCTGGTTGCATCATATACAAATTTCTCTTAAAAAAATTCCATTAAGGAATGTAGTTTTGACACATTTGCCAGATTTCATAAAATGTGCAATTGCTAACATGATTCGACAGACTTAAGCATCGATACGAGTGAGAAAATCTATCGTAGTCAACACCTGAACTTTGTCGAAAAACCTTTTGCGACCATGTCAGCTTTGTGAGACGAAACACTACTATCAGCGTCTATCTTCCTCTTGAAGATCCATTTTTTCTCAATGGCTGCCGATCTCGGGCAAGTCAACAAAGTCCATACTTGTTCTCATACATTGATCCATCTCAGATTCATGGCCTCAAACCATTTCGCGCAATCGGGCTCATACTCGCTTCTCATAGTTCGTAGTTCATCATGGTCTAGTAACATGACTTCCAGAACAGGATTACCACCACTCTGGTGCGGGAAACGGACTAATTGGTGACCTACGAGGTTTCGTAGTAACTTGATCTGAAGCTTCATGATCAATCATCTTAGCTTCCTCACTAATTGGTGTAGGCATCACTGGAACTGTTTCTCTGATGAACTACTTTCCAATTCAAGGAGAAGGTTAATACCTCATCAAGTTTACTTTCCTTCCCACTCACTTCTTTCGAGAGAAACTCCTTCTCTAGAAAGGATCCATTCTTAGCAAACGAATATCTTGCCTTCGGGTCTGTGATAGAAGGTGTACCCAACAGTCTCCTTTGGGTATCCTCATGAAGACGCATTTCTCCGATTTGGGTTCGAGCTTATCAGGTTGAAGCTTTTTCCACAAGCATTGCAGCCCCAAACTTTAAGAAACGACAGCTTAGGTTTCTTCCAAACCAACAGTTCAGACGGTGTCGTCTAACGGATTTAGATGGTGCCCTATTAAACGTGAATGCAGCTGTCTCTAATGCATAACCCCAAAACGATAGTGGTAAATGTAAGAGACATCATAGATCGCAACATATCTAATAAAGTACGGTTACGACGTTCGACACCATTACGCTGTGGGTTCCCGGTGGCGTGAGTTGGCGAAACTATTCCACATTGTATTAAATGAAGAGACAAACTCGTAACTTCAAATATTTTGCCTTCCGCCGATCAGATCGTAGAAACTTTATTTCTTGTACGATGATTTTCCACTTCACTCTGAAATTCTTGTGAACTTTTCAAACGTTTCAGACTTGGTGTTTCATTAAGTAGATATACCCATATCTGCTCAAACATCTGTGATGGTCAGAAAATAACGATACCCGCGCGAGCCTCAACTCATCGGACCGCATACATCGGGATGTATTATTTCAATAAGTCCGTAGCTCGCTCCATTGTTCCGGAGAACGGAGTTGTTTAGATATCTTGCCCATGAGGCATGGTTCGCAAGCATCAAAGATTCATATCAAGTGGATTCCAAAAGTCCATCAGTATGGAGTTTCTTCATGCGCTTTTACACCAATATGACCTAAACGGCAGTGCACAAAATAGTTGCACTTATCATACTAACTTTGCTTCTTTTGGCTTCAATATTATGAATATGTGTATCACTACGACGAGATTCAATAAACCATTTACATTGGGTGTATGACCATAGAAGGTTTTTATCATTTAAAAAGAACAACAATTATTCTCGACTTAAATGAATAACCGTATTGCAATAAACATGATCCAATCATATCATGCTCAACGACAAAACACCAAATAACATTTATTTAGTTTAACACTAATCCCGAAAAATAGAGGGAGTGTGCGATGGTGATCTTTCAACCTTGGAATCTCTTCCAACACACATCGTCACCTCGTCCTCAACTAGTCTCTGTTCATTTTGCAACACCTGTTTCGAGTTACATAATCATAGCAAATGAACCGGATCAAATACCTTGGGGTTACTATGAACACTAGTAAAGTACACTCAATAACATGTATATCACATATACCTTTGTTCACTTTGCCATCCTTCTTACCGCCAAGTACTTGGATAGTTCCGCTTCCAGTGACCATTTCCTTTGTAGTAGAAGCACTCAGTTTCAGGCTTGGGTTCAGCTTTGGGATTCTTCAAGGGAGTAGCAACTTTGCCATTCTTTGAAGTTTCCTTCATTCCCTGCCCTTTTTATTGAAACTAGTGGTCTTGTTAACCATAAACACTTGATTCTTGATTTCTACCTTCGCTGATTTCAGCATCGCAAGAGCTGGGAAACGTTTTTTCATCCCTTGCATATTATTCATCATGAAGTTATTGTAACTGGTGATAGTGACTAGAGATTTGTCAATCCTATCAAGCGATTGTAGACTCAGACATTCTGAGCACATGCTCACTGGTTGAGCTATCTCCTCCATCTGTAGCAAAGTATTTGTCAGAGGTCTCATACCTCTCGCACGGCATGAGTCTGAAATACCAAATTCTTGAACTTCATGTCTGTCAAAATTGTTATCAGATAATCAAGATCTCTACATCATTGGCGGTCTCAGAGATATTCAGGGATACTTCATTATCGAAACCAATTATCCTCATCGCGACATTTTGACACGTCCGCGTTCTAAGCGTAAAGCATGGTGCACTAAACTATCAAGTAGTCATCATACCGAGCTTGTTCAAACGTTCCTAAAATCTTGCATCTGCTCCTGCAATAGGTCTGTCACCTAGCGGTGCATCAAGGACATAATTCTTCTATGCAGCAATGAGGATAATCCTCAGATCACGGAACAAGTCTGCCATCATTGCTACTATCATCTTCAACTTAGTTTTCTCTAGGAACATATCATAATAAAAATGGGGAAGCTATACGCGAGCTATTGATCTACAACATAGATAGCAAATACTATCAGGACTAAGTTCATGATAAATTTAAGTTCAATATATTCATATACTTAAGAAACTCCAACTTAGTAGACACCTCTAATCATCTAAGTGATCAGTGATCCAAATCATATAAACCATGTCGATCATCACGTGAGATGGAGTAGTTTTCAATGGTGAACATCACTATGTTGATCATATCTACTATATGATTCACGCTCGACCTTTCGGTCTCAGTGTTCCGAGGCCATATCTGCATATGCTAGGCTCGTCAAGTTTAACCCAAGTATTCTGCATGTGCAAAACTAGCTTGCACCCGTTGTATGTGAAGGTAGAGCTTATCACACACGATCTTCACGTGGTGTCTCGACACGACGAACTTTCGCAATGGTGCATACTCAGGGAGAACACTTGTACCTTGAAATTTAGTGATAGATCATCTTATAATGCTACCGCCGTACTAAGCAAAATAAGATGCATAAAAGGATTAACATCACATGCAATTCAATATTTGACATGATATGGCCATCATCATCTTGTGCTATTGATCTCCATCATCGAAGCACCATCATGATCTCCATCGTCACCGCGTGGACACCTTGATCTCCATCGGCAGATCGTTGTCGTCTCGCCAACTATGCTTCTAACAAACTATCGCTACCCCTTAGTGATAAAAGAAAAACAATTACATGGCGATTACATTGCATACAATAAAGGGACAACCATATGGCTCATGTCAGTTGCCGATAACTTGTTACAAAACATGAAATCTCATACAACAAATTATATCACATCATGTCTTGCCCATATCACATCACAGCAAGCCCTGCAAAAACAAGTTAGACGTCCTTACTTTGTGTTGTGCAAGTTTTACGTGGCTGGTACGGGCTTCGAGCAAGAAACGTTCTTACCTACGCATCAAAACCACAACGTGGTTGTAGTGATTGCTTTTTGATTTTTCTAAAAGAACCTTTCATTGAAACCGGTTCAACTAAAGTGAGAGAGACAGACACCCGCGGTCACCTTTTAGCAACGGTGCTCGCAGCGGTGAAACCAGTCCGCGTAAGCGTACGCGTAATGTCGGTCCGGCCGCTTCATCTCAACATACCGCTGGAACCAAGTAACAACTAGTAACGGCAAGCAATAGATAACACCCATGCCCACAACTCCTTTGTGTTACTCGTGCAAAATAACATCTATGCATAGACCTGGCTCGGATGCCACTGTTGGGGAACAGTAGCGTGCAATTTAAAAAAATTCTACGCTCACGCAAGATTATCTAGAGATGCATAGCAACGAGGGAGAGAGTGTGTCTACGTACCTCGTAGATGTAAGCCGAAGCGTTTACAACGCGGTTGATGTAGTAGAACTTTCTTCGCGCTCCACCGATCGAGTACCGAACGTACGGCACCTCCGAGTTCTGCACAGTTCAACTCGGTGACGTCCCTCGCGCCTTCTTGATCCAGCAAGGTGCCTGAGGGTAGTAGATGAGTTCCGTCAGCCACGACAGCGTGGTGAGAGGTGATGGTGATGGATCCGGCAGGGCTTCGCTAAGCACCGCGAGAATATGACCGGGGGTGTAAACTGTGGAGGGGGGCGCCGCACACGGTAACAATTGTATGTTGTGTCTCTTTGGGGCGCCCCCTCCCCTCTATTTATATATGTGTGGGGGCTTGAGCTAGTGAAGGAATAGTGCCATGTGAACAGTACCATGAATAGTAAACACGTGGACTTGGACCCAAGTCAACTCTATTCCTACTAGGACTCCTTCCCTTTTTGCCTTCCCTAGCCAGATGGGCTTTTGAGGACTTAGTGCGCCTAGCCCAATAAGGCCAGGGCGCCTCCCCTTAGCCCATGCCAGCCCTTGGGACGTGGTGGACCCACTTGTGGACTTCCGGAACCATCCGGAATCCTCCGGAACCTTCTGGAAGCTTCCCGGTACAATACCGAAAAAACTGCACTTTTTTTCGGAACCCAAAAATATGACTTCCCATATATAAATCTTTACCTCTCGACCATTCCGAGACTCCTCGTCATGTCCGTGATCTCATCCGGAACTTCGAACAACATTCGGTCACCAAATCACATAACTCATATAATACAATATCATCATCGAACGTTAAGCGTGCGGACCCTACGGGTTCGAGAACTATGTAGACATGAACGAGACACCTCTTCGGTCAATAACCAATAGCGCAACCTAGATGCTCATATTGGCTCCCACATATTCACGAAGATCGTTATCGGTCAAAACGGTATGACAACAAACGTTATTCCCTTTGCCATCGGTATGTTACTTGCCCGAGATTCGATCGTCGTGGATCTCATACCTAGTTCAATCTGTTACTGGCAAGTCTTTACTCGTTCCATAATACATCATCCTGCAAACTAAACTCATTAGTCACTTTGCTTGCAAGGCTTCTTATGATGTGCATTACCGAGAGGGCCCAGAGATACCTCTCCGATATTCGGATGACAAATCCTAATCTCGATCTATGCCAAACCAACAAACACCTTCGGAGATACCTGAGAGCATCTTTATAATCACCAGTTACGTTGTGACTTTTGATAGCACACAAAGTGTTCTCCGGTATTCGGGAGTTGCATTAATCTCATAGTCAGGAAATGTATAAGTCATGATGAAAGCTATAGAAATAAACTTAACGATCATTTATGCAAGCTAACGGATGGGTCTTGTCCTCACACATTCTCCTAATGATGTGATCCGTTATCAAATGACAACTCGTCCATGGTTAGGAACCTAACCATCTTTGATCAACATCTAGTCTAGAGGCTATAGGACACATGTTTTCTAGTATTCACACTGTTCAAGTTCGTTATACAATATGCTTAATGTAAAAAACATTATCATGATATAGGAAAATAAATAACAACTTTATTATTGCCTTAGGGAATTCTCAGTCTCACATAGTCTTTAGTTCGATGTGATTTATCACAATGTTCACAATCGTTTATGTCTATCGAAAAGTAAAATAATCGGACATCGTGACAATAGGACACGAGTCTTACAATGTTCAAATCGTCGATTGTGAACCTATAATATCTAACCCTATCTTTATGCGATAAAACATACTTAAGGTTAATCACAATACCAATCGTCACAGAGCTTCACTACGGGAGTTTAAAAGTTAAGGAGTTCACATGCCAGGATTAAACAAGGAAATGACGAATGTTAGAATAAGGCAAGAGAAGAGTAAAGGATGTCAGAACATAATCTTTTGGTGCAATGAGTAAAGAGAAGGAAAGATATCTATTTTGTCATTAAGTTGTTTGGTTTTTTAAAGCTTGCATCGACGCAACTCTTTACGACAAACTTTTTATCACCTCCATAACCGAGAAAATATTCCTTAGTCCTTTTAGGTAAACTAAGGATAATTTTGACCCGCTGTCCAGTGATCCATTCCTGGATCACTATCGTACCCCTTGCCAAACTCATGGCAAGGTACACAATAGGTCGGTTAAACAGCATGGCATACTTTATAAAACCTATGGCTAAGGCATAGGGAATGACTTTCAGTCTCTCTATATTTCTGCCGTGGTCGGGTTTTGAGTCTTACTCAACTTCATACCTTACAACTCAGGCAAGAACTCTTTCTTTGACTGATCCATTTTGAACTCCTTAAAATCTTATCAAGGCATGTATCTACACGAAAGTCTTATCAAGCGTCTTGATCTATCTCTATAGATCTTGATGCCCAATCTGTAAGCAGGCTCACCGAGGGTGCTTTCTTTGAAAAAAAAAACTCCTTTCAAACACTCCTTTATGCTTTCCAGAAAAAATTCTACATCATTTCCGATAAACAATATGTATTCACATATAACTTATCAGAAAGGCTTTTGTAGTGCTCCCACTCACTTTCTTGTAAATACAGGCTTCACCGCAAGTCTGTATAAAACTATATGCTTTGATCAACTATCAGAGCGTATATTCAACTCCGAGGCTGCACCAGTCCATGGATGGATCGCTGGAGCTTGCACACTTGTTAGCACCTTTAGGATTGACAAAACCTTCTGGTTGCATCATATACAACTTCTTGTTTAATAAATCCATTAAAAAGAAATGTAGTTTGACAACCATTTGCCAGATTTCATAAAATCGCGGCAATTGCTAACATGATTCGGACATATTAAGCATCGCATGAGTGAGAAAATCTCATCGTAGTCAACCCCTTGAACTTGTCGAAAACGTTTTGTGACAAGTCGAGCTTTGTAGATAGTAACACTACTATCAGCGTCTGTCTTCCTCTTGAAGATCCATTTTTCAATGGCTTGCCGATCATCGGGCAAGTCAACCAAAGTCACACTCGTCTCATGCATGGATCCCATCTCAGATTTCATGGCCTCAAGCCATTTCGCGGAATCATGGGCTCATCATCGCTTCCTCATAGTCGTGTAGGTTTATCATGGTCTAGTAACATGACTTCTAGAATAGAAATTACCGTACCACTCTAGTGCGGAACATACATCTGGTTGACCTACGAGGTTCAGTAGCAACATTGATCCAAAGTTTCATGATCATTATCATTAACTTCCTCACTAATTGGGTGAGGCATCACTGGAAATGATTTCTGTGATAAACTACATTCCAATTCGGGAGAAGATACAATTACTCATCAAGTTCTACTTTCCTCTCACTCACTTCTTTCGAGAGAAACTCCTTCTCTAGAAAGGATCCATTCTTAGCAATGAATGTCTTGCCTTCGGATCTGTGATAGAAGGTGTACCCAACAGTCTCCTTTGGGTATCCTATGAAGACACATTTCTCCGATTTGGGTCGAGCTTATCAGGTTGAAGCTTTTTCACATAAGCATTCGCAGCCCCAAACTTTAAGAAATGACAGCTACTACCGAATCTATGAAGACCACACCAAGCCTAGTAGAAAAACACTGAGTACGGCGGTCATAGCAAGATCCTATACAACAGTGGGGAATCATTCTATACAGTGGCATCCGAGCCAGGTCTATGCGTAGATGTTATATGCACGAGTAGAACACAAAGAGTTGTGGGCGATAATAGTCATACTGCTTACCAGCATGTCATACTTTGATTCGGCGGTATGTTGGATGAAGCAGCTCAGACCGACATTACGCATACGCTGACGCGAGACTAGTTCTACCGACGTGGCTTCGCACACAGGTGGCTAGTGGGTGGCAGTTTCTCAACTTTATTTAATCAAGTGTGACTACGCCCGGTCCTTGTTGAAGGTTAAAACATCACACTTGACGAAAAATCGTTGTGGTTGTGATGCGAGTAGTAAGAACGGTTCTTGCTCAGCCCGTAGCAGCCACGTAAAACTTGCACAACAAAGTAGAGGACGTCTAACTGTTTTTGCAGGGCTTGCTTGTGATGTGATATGGTCAAGACATGATGTATATAATTTGTGTATGAGATGAATCAGTTTTGTAACAGAGTTATCGGCAACTGGCAGGAGCCATATGGTTGTCGCTTTATTGTATGCAATGCAATTGCCATGTAATTGTTTTTACTTTATCACTAAGCGGGGTTAGCGATAGTCATACAAGCAATAGTTGGCGAGGACGACAACGATGCTACGATGAAGATCAAGGTGTCGCGTGGTGACGATGGTGATCATGACGGTGCTTTGGAGATGGAGATCAAAGGCACAAGATGATGATGGCCATATCATATCACTTAGATTATTGCATGTGATGTTTATCCTTTATGCATCTTATTTTGCTTAGTACGGCGGGTAGCATTATAAGATGATCCCTCACTAAATTTCAAGGTAAGCGTTCTCCCTGAGTATGCACCCGTTGCGAAAGTTCTTCGTGCTGAGACACCACGTGATGATCGGTGTGATAGCGCTACGTTCAAATACAACGGGTGCAAGCCAGTTTTGCACAGCAGAATACTCGGGTTAAACTGATGAGCCTAGCATATGCAGATATGGCCTCGGAGCACTGAGACCGAAAGGTCGAGCGTGAATCATAGTAGATATGATCAACATAGTGATGTTCACCATTGAAAACTACTCCATCTCACGTGATGATCGGACATGGTTTAGTTGAATGGAGAACGTGATCATTTAGATGACTAGAGGGATGTCTATCTAAGTGGGAGTTCTTAAGTAAATGATTAATTGAACTTTAATTATCATGAACTTAGTCTAGTAGTATTTGCAAAATATGTTGTAGATCAATAGCTCGCGTATAGCTCCCCTGTTTATTTTTTGATATGTTCCTGGAGAAAATAAGTTGAAAGATGATAGTAGCAATGATGCGAACTGGTCCGTGATCTGAAGATTATCCTCATTGCTGCACAAAAAGATTATGTCCTTGATGCACCGCTAGGTGAAAGACCTATGGCAGGAGCAGATGCAAACATTATGAACGTTTAGCAGCTCGATAGATGACTACTTGATAGTTAGTGCGTCATGATTTACGGTTTAGAACCGGGACTTCAAAAATGTTTTGAACGCCACGGAGCATATGAGATGTTCCAAGAGCTGAAATCGGTATTTCTGACTCATGCCCGTGTCGAGAGGTATGAGACCTCTGACAAATACTTTGCCTACAAGATGGAGGAGAATAGCTCAACCAGTGAGCATATGCTCAGAATGTCTGGGTACTACAATCGCTTGAATCAAGTGGGAGTTAATCTTCCAGATAAAAATAGTGATTGACAGAATTCTCTAGTCACTATCACCAAGTTACTAGAACTTCATGATGAACTATAATGCAAGGGATGAAAAGACAATTCCCGAGCTCTTCGCCATGCTAAAGGCTGTGGAGGTAGAGATCAAAAAGGAGCATCAAGTGGTGATGGTTAACAAGACCACTAGTTCAAGAAAAAGGGCAAAGGGAAGAAGGGGAACTTCAAGAAGAATAGCAAGAAAGTTGTTACTCCCGGGAAGAAGCCCAAGTCTGGACCTAAGCCTGAAACTGAGTGCTTCTACTTCAAAGGGACTGGTCACTGGAAGCGGAACTGCCCCAAGTATTTGGCGGATAAGAAGGATGGCAAAGTGAACAAAAGTATATTTGATATACATGTTATTGATGTGTATTTTACTAGTATTCATAGTAGCCTCGGGTATTTGATACTGGTTCAGTTGCTAACATTAGTAACTCGAAACAGGAGTTGAAAAATGAACAGAGACTAGTTAATGACGAGGTGACGATGTGTGTTGGAAGTGATTCCAAGGTTGATAAGATCACCATCGCACACTCCCTCTACCTTCGGGATTAGTGTTGGACCTAAATAAATGTTATTTGGTATTTGTTGTTGAGCATGAATATGATTGGATCTTGTTTATTGCGATACGGTTATTCATTTAAGTCAGAGAATAATTGTTGTTCTGTTTAAATAAATAAAAACCTTCTATGGTCATACACTCAATATAAATGGTTTATTGAATCTCGATCGTGTGTACACATATTCATAATATTGATGACAAAAGATGCAAAGTTGATAATGATAATGCAACATATTTTGTGGCACTGCCGTTTAGGTCATATTGGTGTAAAGGCATGAGAGAAACTCCATTCGGATGGACTTTTGAATCACTTGATTATGAATCATTTGATGCTTGCGAACCATGCCTCATGGGCAAGATGACTAAGACTCCGTTCTCCGGAACAATGGAGCGAGCTAATGACTTATTGGAAATAATACATATCGATGTATGCGGTCCGATGAGTGTTGAGGCTCACGGCGGGTATCGTTATTTCTGACCTTCACAGATGTTTGAGCAGCTATGGGCATATCTAATTAATGAAACAAAAGTCTGAAACGTTTGAAAAGTTCAAAGAATTTCAGAGTGAAGTGGAAAATCACAACAAGAAAATAAAGTTTCTACGATCTGATCGCGGAGGCAAATATTGAGTTACGAGTTTGGTCTTCATTTAAAACAATGTGGAATTGTTTCGCAACTCACGCCAACTGGAACAGCACAGCGTAATGGTGTGTCCGAACGTCATAACCGTACTTTATTAGATATGGTGCGATCTATGATGTCTCTTACAGATTTACCACTATCGTTTTGGGGTTATGCATTAGAGATAGCTGCATTCACGTTTAATAGGGCACCATCTAAATCCATTGAGATGACACCGTCTGAACTATGGTTTGGAAAGAAACCTAAGCTGTCGTTTCTTAAAGTTTGGGGATGCAATGCTTATGTGAAAAAGCTTCAACCTGATAAGCTCGAACCCAAATCGGAGAAATGCGTCTTCATAGGATACCCAAAGGAGACTGTTGGGTACACCTTCTATCACAGACCCGAAGGTAAGATATTCGTTGCTAAGAATGGATCCTTTCTAGAGAAGGAGTTTCTCTCGAAAGAAGTGAGTGGGAGGAAAGTAGAACTTGATGAGGTAATTATACCTTCTCTTGAATTGGAAAGTAGTTCATCAGAGAAATCAGTTCCAGTGATGCCTACACCAATTCGTGAGGAAGCTAATGATGATGATCATGAAGCTTCAGATCAAGTTACTACAGAACCTCGTAGGTTAACTAGAGTATGTTCTGCACCAGAGTGGTACGGTAATCCTGTTTTGGAAGTCATGTTACTAGACCATGATGAACCTACGAACTATGAGGAAGCGATGATGAGCCCAGATTCCGCGAAATGGCTTGAGGCCATGAAATCTGAGATGGGATCCATGTATGAGAACAAAGTATGGACTTTGGTTGACTTGCCCGATGATCGGCAAGCCATTGAGAATAAATGGATCTTCAAGAGGAAGATAGACGCTGATAGTAGTGTTTCTATCGACAAAGCTCGAGTTGCAAAAGGTTTTCGACAAAGTTCAAGGTTGTGACTACGATGAGATTTTCTCACTCGTAGCGATGCTTAAGTCTATCGAATCATGTTAGCAATTGCACATTTTGTGAATTTAGCAAATGGATGTCAAAAACTACATTCTTTAATGGAATTTTTTTAAGAAGAAGTTGTATATGATGCAACCAGAAGGTTTTGTCAAACTAAAGGTGCTAACAAAGTTGCAAGCTCCAGCGATCCATTTATGGACTGGTGCAAGCATCTCGGAGTTGGAATATACGCTTTGATGAAGTGATCAAAGCATATGGTTTTATACAGACTTTGGAGAACCCTGTATTTACAAGAAAAGTGAGTGGAGCTCTGTAGCGTTCTATATTAGTGGATGACATATTGTTGATTGGAAATGTATAGAATTTCTGGATAGCATAAAAGGATGCTTGAATAAGAATTTTTCAATAAAAAGAACCTCGGTGAAGCTGCTTAAGTATTGAGCATCAAGATCTATAGGGATTGATCGAGACGCTTAATAGGACTTTCACAAAGCACATTGACAAGATTTGAAGAAGTTCAAAATGGATCAGTCAAAGAAGGAGTTCTTGCCTGTGTTACAAGGTGTAAAATTGAGTAAGACTCAAAACCCGACCACGGCAGAAGATAGAAGAGAATGAAAGTCATTCCCTATGCCTTAGTCATAGGTTCTACAAAGTATGCCATGCTATGTACCAGACCAGTTGTGTGCCTTGCTATGAGTTTAGCAAGGAGGTACGATAGTGATCCCGGAATGGATCACGGATAGCGGTCAAAGTTATCCTTAGTTACCTAAAAGGACTAAGGAAATGTTTCTCGGTTATGGATGTGAAGAGTTCAAGTAAAGAGTTACATCGATGCAAGCTCGACACTAATCTAGATGACTCTAAGTCTCAATCAAGATACATATTGAAAGTGGGAGCAATTAGCTAGAGTAGCTCCGTGCAGAGCATTGTAGACATAGAAATTTGCAAGATACATACGGATCTGAATGTGGCAGACCCATTGACCAAACTTCTCTCACAAGCAAAACATGATCACACCTTAATACTCTTTGGGTATTAATCACATGGGGATGTGAACTAGACTATTGACTCTAGTAAACCCTTTGGGTGTTGGTCACATGACAGATGTGAACTATGGGTGTTAAGCGCATGGCGATGTGAACTATTGGTGTTAATCAATGGCGATGTGAACTGGATTATTGACTCTAGTGCAAGTGGGAGACTGAAGGAAATATGCCCTAGAGGCAATAATAAAGTTGTTATTTATATTTCCTATATCATGAAATGTTTATTATTCATGCTAGAATTGTATTAACCGGAAACTTGATACATGTGTGAATACATAGACAAAACAAAGTGTCCCTAGTATGCCTCTACTTGACTAGCTCGTTAATCAAAGATGGTTAAGTTTCGACCATAGACAAGTGTTGTCATTGATGTGAATGGGATCACTCATTAGGAG
Source organism: Thinopyrum elongatum (assembly GCA_011799875.1). Taxonomy (NCBI): domain Eukaryota; kingdom Viridiplantae; phylum Streptophyta; class Magnoliopsida; order Poales; family Poaceae; genus Thinopyrum; species Thinopyrum elongatum. The sequence continues at coordinate 13,082 of JAAAXO010000269.1, read as the reverse complement.
AATGATGGATGGACAAGACCCATCCGTTAGCTTAGCATAATGATCGTTAAGTTTAGCTATTGCTTTCTTCATGACTTATACATATTCCTCGACTATGAGATTATGCAACTCCCGAATACCGGAGGAACACTTTGTGTGCTATCAAACGTCACCAACGTAATTGGGTGATTATAAAGATGCTCTATAGGTTTTCCGAAGGTGTTTGTTGGGTTGGCATAGATCAAGATTAGGATTTGTCACTCCGTGTATCGGAGAGGTATCTCTGGCCCTCTCGGTAATGCACATCACTATAAGCCTTGCAAGCAATGTGACTAATGAGTTAGTTATGGGATGATGCATTACGGAACGAGTAAAGAGACTTGCCAGTAACGAGATTGAACTAGGTATGATGATACGACGATCGAATCTCGGGCAAGTAACATACCGATGACAAAGGGAATAACGTATGTGTTATGCGGTTTGACCGATCAAGATCTTCCTAGAATATGTAGGAGCCATATGAGTATCCAGGTTCCGCTATTGGTTATTGACCGGAGATGTGTCTCGGTATGTCTACGTTCTCGAACCGTAGGGTCGCACAGCTTAACGTTCGATGACGATTTGTATTATGAGTTATGTGATTTGATGACCGAAGTTTGTTCGGAGCCCGGATGAGATCACAGACATGACGAGGAGTCTCACAAATGGTCGAGAGTAAGACACCAGAAAGGTTCCGAGTGATTCGGGTATTTTTCGGAGTAAGGGGAGTTACGGGAATTCACCGGGAGAGAGAAGTAATGGGCTTTCAGGGCCATACGGGAAAGGAGAGGCAGTCCACGTAAGGAGGCACACGCCCCCCCTTGCCCAAACCGAATTGGACTAGGGGAGGGGGCGCAGCCCCTCTTTCCTTCTCCCTCTCCTTTCCCCCTTTCTACTCCGTATGGGAGGTGGAATCCTACTAGGACTAGGGAGTCCTAGTAGGACTCCACACCTTGGTGCGCCCCCCCTTTGGGCCGGCTGCCCCTCCCCCTCCCTCCTTTATATACGTGGGGAGGGGGGCCCTAGAAGACACAAGTTGACTTTTTAGCCATGTGCGTTGCCCCCCTCCACAGAAACACACCTCGGTCATATTGTCGTAGTGCTTAGGCGAAGCCCTGCGCCGGTAACTTCATCATAACCGTCACCACGCCATCGTGCTGACGAAACTCTCCCTCGACCCAGTTGGATCAAGAGTTCGAGGGACGTCGAGCAGTACGTGTGCAGATCACGGAGGTGCCGTGCATTCAGTACTTGATTGGTGGACGCGAAGACGTTCGACTACATCATCCGCGTTACTAAACGCTTCGCTTTCGGTCTACGAGGGTACGTGGACACACTCTCCCCTGCTCGTTTCTATACATCACATAGATAGATCTTGCGTGATCGTAGGTAAATTTTTTGAAATAATACGTTCCCCAACAGTGGGATCCGAAGAGAGTTTAGGAGGACGGTCGGTGTGGTGACGGTGACGATGTAGTGATTCCGGCAGGGTTCGCCTAAGCTCTCCGAAAATATGACCGAGGTGGAAATCTGTGGGGTGGGCACCGCACACGGCTAAGAAAAACTTTGTGTGTGCTTTGGGGTGCCCCCTGCCCCCATATATAAAGAGGGAGGGAGGAGGTGGCCGGCCTAAGGGGGAGGCGCACCAGGGGGAGTCCTATTAGGATTCCAATCTAGTAGGACTCCCCTTCTTTCCAAGAGGGGGAGGAGAGAGGGAAGGAGAGAGGGAGAAGGAAAGAGGGGGGCGCCGCCCCCTCCCTAGTCCAATTCAGACTTGCCACGGGGGGGGGGGGGGGGGGGGGGGCGCAGCCACCCCTTGGACTGCCTCCTCTTTTGCTGTATGGCCCAATAAGGCCCATTACTTCTCCCGGTGAATTCCCGTAACTCCCCGGTATTCCAAAAAATACCCGAATCACTCGGAACCTTTCCGATGTCCGAATATAGCCTTCCAATATATGAATCTTTACCTCTCGACCATTTCGAGACTCCTCGTCATGTCCCTGATCTCATCCGGGACTTCGAACAAACTTCAGTCATCAAATCACATAACTCATAATACAAATCGTCATCGAACGTTAAGCGTGCGGACCCTACGGGTTCGAGAACTATGTAGACATGACCGAGACACATCTCTGGTCAATAACCAATAGCGGAACCTGGATGCTCATATTGGCTCCTACATATTCTACGAAGATCTTTATCGGTCAAACCGCATAACAACATACGTTGTTCCCTTTGTCATCGGTATGTTACTTGCCCGAGATTCGATCGTCGGTATCATCATACCTAGTTCAATCTCGTTACTGGCAAGTCTCTTTACTCGTTCTGTAATGCATCATCCCGTAACTAACTCATTAGTCACATTGCTTGCAAGGCTTCATATGATGTGCATTACCGAGAGGGCCCAGAGATACCTCTCCGACAATCGGAGTGACAAATCCTAATCTCGATCTATGCCAACTCAACAAAACACCATCGGAGACACCTGTAGAGCATCTTTATAATCACCCAGTTATGTTGTGACATTTGATAGCACACTAAGTGTTCCTCCGGTATTCGGGAGTTGCATAATCTCGTAGTCATAGGAACTTGTATAAGTCATGAAGAAAGGAATAGCAACAAACTAAACAATCATCATGCTAAGCTAACGGATGGGTCTTGTCCATCACATCATTCTCCTAATGATGTGATCCCGTTCATCAAATGACAACACATGTCCATGGCTAGGAAACTTAACCATCTTTGATTAACGAGCTAGTCTAGTAGAGACATACCAGGAACACTCTATTTGTCTATATATTCACAAATGTACTAAGTTTCCGGTTAATACAATTCTAGCATGAATAATAAACATTTATCATGAAATAAGGAAATAAATAATAACTTTATTATTGCCTCTAGGGCATATTTCCTTCAGTCTCCCACTTGCACTAGAGTCAATAATCTAGTTCACATCGCCATGTGATTTAACACCAATAGTTCACATCACCATGTGATTAACACCCATAGTTCACATCGCTTATGTGACCAACACTCAAAAGGTTTAGTAGAGTCAATAATCTAGTTCACATCGCCATGTGATTAACACCCAAAGAGTACTAAGGTGTGATCAAGTTTTGCTTGTGAGAGAAGTTTAGTCAACGGGTCTGCCTCATTCAGATCCGTATGTATTTTGCAAATTTCTATGTCTACAATGCTCTGCACGGAGCTACTCTAGCTCATTGCTCCCACTTTCAATATGTATCCAGATTGAAACTATGAGTCATCTGGATCGGTGTAAAAGCTTGCATCGACATAACCTTTTACGACGAACTCTTTTATCACCTCCATAACCGAGAAATATTTCCTTAGTCCTCTTAGGTAACTAAGGATAACTTTGACCGCTATCCAGTGATCTATCCCTGTATCACTATCATACCTCCTTGCTAAACTCATAGCAAGGCACACAACTGGTCTGTTACATAGCATGGCATACTTTATAGAACCTATGACTGAGGCATAGGGAATGACTTTCATTCTCTTTCTATCTTCTGCCGGGGTCGGGTTTTTAGTCTTACTCAATTTTACACCTTGTAACACAGGCAAGAACTCCTTCTTTGACTGATCCATTTTGAACTTCCTCAAAATCTTGTCAAGGTATGTGCTTTCTGAAAGTCCTATTAAGCGTCTCAATCTATCCCTATAGATCTTGATGCTCAATACTTAAGCAGCTTCACCGAGGTCCTTTTTATTGAAAAATTCTTATTCAAGTATCCTTTTATGCTATCCAGAAATTCTATATCATTTCCAATCAACAATATGTCATCCACATATAATATCAGAAATGCTACAGAGCTCCCACTCACTTTCTTGTAAATACAGGCTTCACCGTAAGTCTGTATAAAACCATATGCTTTGATCACTTCATCAAAGCATATATTCCAACTCCGAGATGCTTGCACCAGTCCATAGATGGATCGCTGGAGCTTGCACATTTTGTTAGCACCTTTAGGATTGACAAAACCTTCTGATTGCATCATATACAACTTCATCTTTAAAAATTCCATTAAGGAATGTAATTTTGACCTCCATTTGCCGATTTCATAAAATGCGGCAATTACTAACATGATTCAGACAGACTTTAAGCATCGATACGAGTGAGAAAATCTCATCGTAGTCAACACCTTGAACTTGTCGAAAAACTTTTGCGACAATTCGAGCTTTGTAGATAGTAACACTACTATCAGCGTCTATCTTCCTCTTGAAGATCCATTTTTTCTCAATGGCTCGCCGATCATCGGGCAAGTCAGTCAAAGTCCATACTTTGTTCTCATACATGGATCCTATCTCAGATTTCATGGCCTCAAGCCATTTATCGGAATCTCGGCTCATCATCGCTTCCTCATAGTTCATTTGTTCATCATGGTCTAGTAACATGATTTCCAGATCAGGATTACCGTACTACTCTGGTGCGGAATGTACTCTTGTTGACCTACGAGGTTCTGTAGTAACTTGATCTGAAGTTTCATGATCATCATCATTAGTTTCCTCACTAATTGGTGTAGGAAACACTGGAACTGATTTCTGTGATAAACTACTTTCCAATTCGGGAGAAGGTACAATTACCTCATCAAGTTCTACTTTCCTCCCACTCACTTCTTTCGAGAGAAACTCCTTCTCTAGAAAGGATCCATTCTTAGCAATGAATATCTTGCCTTCGGGTCTGTGATAGAAGGTGTACCCAATAGTCTCCTTTGGGTATCCTATGAAGACACATTTCTCCGATTTGGGTTTGAGCTTATCAGGTTGAAACTTTCCACATAAGCATTGTAACCCCAAACTTTAAGAAACGACAGCTTAGGTTTCTTTCCAAACCACAGTTCATATGGTGTCATCTCAACGGATTTAGATGGTGCCCTATTTAATGTGAATGCAGCTGTCTCTAATGCATAACCCCAAAACAATAGTGGTAAATCGGTAAGAGACATCATAGATTGCACTATATCCAATAAAGTACGATTATGACGTTCAAACACACCATTATGCTGTGGTGTTCCAGGTGGCATGAGTTTGTGAAACTATTCCACATTGTTCTAATTGAAGGCCAAACTCGTAACTCAAATATTCGCCTCTGCAATCATATCGTAGAAACTTTATTTTCTTGTTACGATGATTCTCTACTTCACTCTGAAATTCTTTTGAACTTTTCAAATGTTTCAGACTTATGTTTCATCAAGTAGATATACCCATATCTGCTCAAATCATCTGTGAAGGTCAGAAAATAACGATACCCGCCGTGAGCCTCAACACTCATCGGACCGCATACATCGATATGTATTATTTCCAATAAGTCATTAGCTCGCTCCATTGTTCCGGAGAACAGAGTCTTAGTCATCTTGCCCATGAGGCATGGTTCGCAAGCATCAAATGATTCATAATCAAGTGATTCCAAAATTCCATCCGAATGGAGTTTCTTCATGCGCTTTACACCAATATGACCTAAACGGCAGTGCCACAAAATAGGTTGCATTATCATTATCAACTTTGCATCTTTTGGCATCAATATTATGAATATGTGTATCACTACGATCGAGATTCAATAAACCATTTATATTGAGTGTATGACCAAAGAAGGTTTGATTCATTTAAACAGAACAACAATTATTCTCTGACTTAAATGAATAACCGTATCGCAATAAACATGATCCAATCATATTCATGCTCAACGCAAATACCAAATAACATTTATTTAGGTCCAACACTAATCCCGAAGGTAGAGGGAGTGTGCGATGGTGATCTAATCAACCTTGGAATCACTTCCAACACACATCGTCACCTCGTCATTAACTAGTCTCTGTTCATTTTGCAACTCCTGTTTCGAGTTACTAATGTTAGCAACTGAACCAGTATCAAATACCCAGGGTCTACTATGAACACTAGTAAAATACACATTAAGAACATGTATATCAAATATACCTTTGTTCACTTTGCCATCCTTCTTATCCGCCAAATACTTGGGGCAGTTCCGCTTCCAGTGACCAGTCCCTTTGCAGTAGAAGCACTCAGTTTCAGGCTTAGTTCCGGACTTGGGCTTCTTCCCGGGAGTAGCAACTTGCTTGCTATTCTTCTTGAAGTTCCCTTTCTTCCCTTTGCCCTTTTCTTGAAACTAGTGGTCTTGTTAACCATCAACACTTGATGCTCTTTCTTGATTTCTACCTTCGTTGATTTCAGCATCACGAAGAGCTCGGGAATCGTTTTTGTCATCCCTTGCATATTATAGTTCATCATGAAGTTCCAGTAACTTGGTGATAGTGACTAGAGAATTCTGTCAATTACAATCTTATCCGGAAGATTAACTCCCACTTGATTCAAGCAACTGTAGTACTCAGATATTCTGAGCACATGCTCACTGGTTGAGCTATTCTCCTCCATCTTGTAGGCGAAGTACTTGTCAGAGGTCTCATACCTCTCGACACGGGCATGAGTCTGAAATACCGATTTCAGCTCTTGGAACATCTCATATGCTCCATGTCGTTCAAAACGTTTTTGAAGTCCCTGTTCTAAGCCGTAAAGCATGGTGCACTAAACTATCAAGTAGTCATCATACCGAGCGTGTCAAACGTTCATAACATCTGCATCTGCTCCTGCAATAGTTCTGTCACCTAGCGGTGCATCAAGGACATAATTCTGCTGTGCAGCAATGAGGATAAACCTCAAATCACGGAACTAGTCCGCATCATTGCTACTATCATCTTTCAACTTAGTTTTCTCTAGGAACATATCAAAAATAAAACAGGGGAGCTATACGCGAGCTATTGATCTACAACATAATTTGCAAATACTACCATGACTAAGTTCATGATAAATTAAAGTTCAATTAATCATATTACTTAAGAACTCCCACTTAGATAGACATCCCTCTAATCATCTAAGTGATCACGTGATCCAAATCAACTAAACCATGTCCGATCATCACGTGAGATGGAGTAGTTTTCAATGGTGAACATCACTATGTTGATCATATCTACTATATGATTCACGTTCGACCTTTCAGCCTCAGTGTTCCGAGGCCATATCTGCATGTGCTAGGCTCGTCAAGTTTAACCCGAGTATTCCGCATGTGCAAAACTGTCTTGCACCCGTTGTATTCGAACATAGAGCCTATCACAACCGATCATCACGTGGTGTCTCAGCACGAAGAACTTTCGCAACGGTGCATACTCAGGGAGAACACTTGTACCTTGAAATTTAGTGAGAGATCATCTTATAATGCTACCGCCGTACTAAGCAAAACAAGATGCATAAAAGGATTAACATCACATGCAATTCAATATGTGACATGATATGGCCATCATCATCTTGTGCTCTTGATCTCCATCATCGAAGCACCGTCATGATCTTCATCGTCACCGGCGCCCCAGCTTGATCTCCATCATCACCGGTGCCCCAGCATGATCTCCATCGTAGCATCGTTGTCGTCCTGCCAACTTATTGCCTCTACGACTATCGCTACCGCTTAGTGATAAAGTAAAGCAATTACATGGCGATTGCATTGCATACAATAAAGCGACAACCATATGGCTCCTGCCGGTTGCCGATAACTCTGTTACAAAACATGATCATCTCATACAATAAATTATATCACATCATGTCTAGACCATATCACATCACAGCAAGCCCTGCAAAAACAAGTTAGACATCCTCTACTTTGTTGCTGCAAGTTTTACGTGGCTGCTACAGGCTGAGCAAGAACCGTTCTTACCTACGCATCAAAACCACAACGATTTTTCGTCAAGTGTGTTGTTTTAACCTTCAACAAGGACCGGGCGTAGTCACACTCGATTCAACTAAAGTTGGAGAAACTGACACCCACTAGCCACTTGTGTGCGAAGCACGTCGGTAGAACCAGTCTCGCGTAAGCGTACGCGTAATGTCGGTCTGAGCCGCTTCATCCAACAATACCGCCGAATCAAAGTATGACATGTTGGTAAGCAGTATGACTATTATCGCCCACAACTCTTTGTGTTCTACTCGTGCATATAACATCTATGCATAGACCTGGCTCGGATGCCACTGTTGAACCTGTTGTAACATGCAATTCAAGCTTAGATTCTTGGGAATCTGTTGTATATTTTGGTCCGAGCTTGTCAATTGAGTTCTGACTGTAATCGTCGTAGAGTTATGCCATGCTGTATAACAAACCTGTTGTGTACATTGCCATGAGTTTGGCAAAGGGGTACGATAGTAATCCAGCAGTGGATCACTGGACAGCGGTCAATGTTATCCTTAGTTACCTAAGAGGACTAAGGAAATATTTCTCGGTTATGGAGGTGATAAAGAGTTCGTCGTAAAGAGTTGCGTTGATGCAAGCTTTAACACCGATCTAGATGACTCTGAGTCACAATCTGGATACATATTGAAAGTGGGAGCAATTAGCTAGAGTAGCTCCATGCAGAGCATTGTAGACATAGAAAATTTGCAAAATACATACGGCTCTGAATGTGGCCGATCCGTTGACTAAACTTCTCTCACAAGCAAAACATGATCACATTTTAGTACTCTTTGGGTGTTAATCACATGGCGATGTGAACTAGATTATTGACTCTAGTAAACCCTTTGGATGTTGGTCACATGGCGATGTGAACTATTGGTGTTAATCACATGGCGATGTGAACTAGATTATTGACTCTAGTAAACCCTTTGGGTGTTGATCACAGGCGAGTGTGAACTAGTTATTGACTCTAGTGCAAGTGGGAGACTGTAGTAAATATGCCCTAGAGGCAATAATAAAGTTGTTATTTTATTTCCTTATATCATGATAAATGTTTATTATTCATGCTAGAATTGTATTAACTGGAAACTTGATACATGTGTGAATACATAGACAAAACACCGAGTCCCTAGTAAGCCTCTACTAGACTAGCTCGTAATCAAAGATGGTTAAGTTTCCTAACCATAGACATGTGTTGTCATTTGATGAACGGGATACATCATTAGGAGAATGATGTGATGGATAAGACCATCCGTTAGCTTAGCATAATGATCGTTAAGTTTTATTGCTATTGCTTTCTTCATGACTTATACATATTCCTCTGACTATGAGATTATGCAACTCCCGAATACCGGAGGACACCTTGTGTGCTATCAAACATCACAACGTAACTGGGTGATATAAAGATGCTCTACAGGTGTCTCCGAAGGTGTTTGTGGGTTGGCATAAATCGAGATTAGGATTTGTCACTCCATGTATCGGAGAGGTATCTCTGGGCCCTCTCGGTAATGCACATCATAAGAAGCCTTGCAAGCAAAGTGACTAATGAGTTAGTTGCAGAATGATGTATTACAGAACGAGTAAAGAGACTTGCCAGTAACGAGATTGAACTAGGTATGAAGATACCGATGATCGAATCTCGGGCAAGTAACATACCGATGGACAAAGGGAATAACGTATGTTGTCATAACGGTTCGACCGATAAAGATCTTCGTAGAAGATGTGGGAGCCAATATGAGCATCCAGGTTCCTCTATTGGTTATTGACCGGAGAGGTGTCTCGGTCAAGTCTACATAGTTCTCGAACCCGTAGGGTCCGCACGCTTAATGTTCGATGACGATATTGTATTATATGAGTTATGTGATTTGGTGACCGAATGTTGTTCAGAGTCCCGAATGAGATCACGGACATGACGAGGAGTCTCGTAATGGTTGAGAGGTAAATATTTATATATGGGAAGTCATATTTTTGGTTCCGGAAAAAAGTGCAGTTTTTTTGGTATGGTACCGGGAAGCTTCCAGAAGGTTCCAGAGGATTCCGGAGGGGTCCGGAAGTCCACAAGTGGGTCCACCACATCCCAAGGGCTGGCATGGGCTAAGGGGAGGCGCCCTGGCCTTATTGGGCTAGGCGCACTAAGTCCTCAAAAGCCCATGTGGCTAGGGAAGGCAAAAAGGGATGGAGTCCTAGTAGGAATAGGATTGGACTTGGAGTCCAAGTCCACGTGGTTACTATTCACGATTACTGTTCACATGGCACAATTCCTTCTACTCCAAGCCCCTACACATATATAAATAGAGGGGAGGGGGCGCCCCAAAGAGACACAACATCAATTGTTAGCCGTGTGCCGCGACCCCCTCCACAGTTTACACCCCCGGTCATATTCTCGCGGTGCTTAGGCAAAGCCCTGCGCGGATCACATCACCATCACCGTACCCACACCGTCGTGCGACGGAACTCATCTACTACCTCGACACCTTGCTGGATCAAGAAGGCGAGGGACGTCACCGAGCTGAACATGTGCAGAACTCGGAGGTGTCGTACATTCGGTACTCGATCGGTGGAGCGCGAAGAAAGTTCGACTACATCAACGACGTTGTGAAACGCTTCCGCTTACGGTCTACGAGGGTAGGTAGACACACTCTCTCTCTTGTAGCTATGCATCTCCTAGATTGATCTTGCGTGAGCGTAGGAAATTCTTGAAATTGCATACTACGTTCCCCAACAGTGGCATCATGAGCCAGGTCTATGCATAGATGATATGCACGAGTAGAACACAAAGGAGTTGTGGGCGTGGGTGTATACATATTGCTTGCCATTACTAGTTGATTCTTGATTCAGCGGTATTGTGAGATGAAGCGGCCCGGACCGACATTACGCGTACACTTACGCGAGACTGGTTTCACCGCTATGTGCACTCGTTGCATAAAGGTGACTGGGAGTGTCTGTCTCTCTCACTTAGTTGAATCGGTTTCAATGAAAGGGTTCTTTTAGAAGATCAAAAAGCAATCACTACACCACGTTGTGGGTTTTGCGTAAGTAAGAACTGTTCTTCTAAACCCGTAGCAGCCACGTAAAACTTGCAACAACAAGTAGAGAAGTCTAACTTGTTTTTGCAGGGTATGCTTGTGATGTGATATGGTCAAGACATGATGAGATATATTTGTTGTATGAGATGATCATGTTTTGTAACAGAGTTATCGTCAACTGGCAGGAGCCATATGGTTGTCGCTTTATTGTATGCAATGCAATGCCATGTAATTGTTTTACTTTATCACTAAGCGGTAGCGATAGTCGTAGAAGCAATAAATTGGCGAGACGACAACGATGCTACGATGGAGATCAAGGTGTCGCGCGGTGACGATGGAGATCATGACGATGTTCGGTGATGGAGATCATGAGCACAAGATGATGATGGCCATATCATGTCACCTATTTGATTTGCATGTGTGAGTTTATCTTTTACGCATCTTATTTTGTTAGTACGGCGGGTAGCATTATAAGATGATCCCTTACTAAATTTCAAGGTATAAGTGTTCTCCCTGAGTATGCACCGTTGCGAAAGTTCTTCGTGCTGAGACACCATGTGATGATGATCGGGTGTGATAGGCTCTACGTTCAATACAACGGGTGCAAGACAGTTTTGCACATGCGAAATACTCAGGTTATACTTGACGAGCAGCAATGCAGATATGGCCTCGGAACACTGAGACCGAAAGGTCGAACGTGAACATATAGTAGATATGATCAACATAGATGTTCACCATTGGAAACTACTCCATATCACGTGATGATCGGACATGTTTAGTTGATATGGATCACGTGATCATTTAGATGACTAGAGGGATGTCTATCTAAGTGGGAGTTCTTAAGTAATATGATTAATTGAACTTAATTTATCATTAACTTAGTCCTGATAGGTATTTGCAAATTATGTTGTATATCAATAGCTCGTTATAGCTCCCCTGTTTTATTTTTTGATATGTTCCTGGAGAAAACTAAGTTGAAAGTGATTGTAGCAATGAATGGACTGGTTCCGTGATCTGAGGATTATCCTCATGTGCCACAGAAGAATTATGTCCATGATGCACCGCTGGTGGCAGAACCTATTGCAGGAGCAGATGCAAACGTTTGAAGTTTTAGCAAGCTCGATATGATGACTACTTGATAGTTTAGTGCGCCATGATTTACGGCTTAGAACGGGACTTCAAAAACATTTTGAACGCCACAGAGCATATGAGATGTTCCAAGAACTGAAATCGGTATTTCAGACTCATGCCCGTGTCGAGAGTATGAGACCTCTGACAAATACTTTGCCTACAAGATGGAGGAGAATAGCTCAACCAGTGAGCATATACTCAGAATTCTGGGTACATAATCGCTGAATCAAGTGGGAGTTAATCTTCCAGATAAAATAGTGATTGACAGAGTTCTCTAGTCACTATCACAAAGTTACTAGAACTTCGTGATGAACTATATATGCAAGGGAGAATAAGACAATTCCCGAGCTCTTCGCGATGCTAAAGGCTGCGAAGGTAAAGATCAAAAAGGAGCATCAAGTGTGGGTTAACAAGACACATTTCAAGAAAAGGGGCAAAGGGAAGAAGGGGAACTTCAAAAGAATATCAGCAAGTTGCTACCCGGGAAGAAGCCCAAGTCTGGACCTAAGCCTGAAACTGAGTGCTTCTACTACAAAAGGACTAGTCACTGGAAGCGGAACTGCCCCAAGTATTTGGCGGATAAGAAGGATGGCAAAGTGAACAAAGTATATTTGGTATACAGTTATGATGTGTATTTTACTAGTGTTCATAGTAGCCCTGGGTATTTGATACTGGTTCAGTTGCTAAATTAGTAACTTGAAACAGGAGTTGCAAAATGAACAGAGACTAGTTAATGACGATGGTGACGATGTGTGTTGGATGTGATTCCAAGGTTTATAAGATCACCATCGCAAACTCCCTCTACCTTTGGGATTAGTGTGGACCTAAATAAATGTTATTTGGTGTTTGCGTTGAGCATGAATATGATGGATCATGTTTATTGCGATACGGTTATTCATTTAAGTCAGAGAATAATTGTTGTTTCTGTTAAATGATAAAACCTTCTATGGTCATACACTCAATATAAAGGTTTATTGAAATTGATCGTAGTGATACACATATTCATAATATTGATGCCAAAATTGCAAAGTTAATAATGATAATGTAACATAGTTTGTGGCACTGCCGTTTAGGTCATATGGTGTAAAGCGCATGAAGAAACTCCATTCGGATGGACTTTTGAATCACTTGATATGAATCATTTTGATGTTGCGAAC
>JAAAXO010000268.1:0-72832 GCA_011799875.1 Thinopyrum elongatum | reverse complement strand
CGGCGCGCGCCACCACGTCAAATCGGGACACCCTGGACCACCCCATCATCCCCCCACCCGGACGCAAACATAGCTCACTCTTGACCTCTCTGTCCCCTTCCCTCTGGCTCCTGCTAGCTCCATCCTCATCGCTTCACCCTTTCCGAGCAACCATGCTGGTCTCGCACGATTTCAGCGTCGGATCGGCAACGAGGCGGATCCCATCGCCTGAGATGGCTTGCCGCAACGGATTGGACAGCGAGGACACACCCTTCGTGGATGGATAGGGAGCGGGAGCTCCGAGCTGCTGCAATGTCCCCAGTTAGCTCGACGAGGCAATGTCAGACCGACCGTGCCGGCTCCTCGCGGTCCCCCTCGCGATCCTGAGTCTCACCCACAATGGCCCTCCCGTACTCATTCGGGCCTAGCTCCTCCCCGTCGCTGGGTGTTCGTTCTCGCACCACCAAGCCCGCGGAGGAGGATGTAACGAATCAGGAAGCGCAAGGCCGCTCGACTGCGTGGTAGTGGATCCACTAGATAGGCGGTTCCTCACCGTCGGGCCGCATGTCCTGCAAGTCCACCCCCAACCGACCAGAGGAGTTCTCCGCGACATCATCCTCCTTCATGACCTCGGCAGAGATGGATCCCAGTGCCACCGCTGCAAGAGGGTGGCCATCGGGGAAAAAGCCACTCGACTTGTAGAGGAGCAAGTCACAGTGCCACCCGGCATCTAGTTGGGATCATCTCTTTCTCATTATTGTACGCAGTATGCATGGCGAGCAATGACGACGACCTGCCCTCCGGCCGTCGATGCCTTCCCCGAAGAATTTATCTATCGTTAGCTTACCGTATCTAGTGATGATGGGGCATTTTATGTCTGATGTATGAAACTTGCGATCCCTTGTGTTTGCTAGTGCTATGGTCAAGTTGTTCTTTTTTTTTGAACCCGTCCTATATTAAAACTTAAAACAATGGAATACAAATCATTCTTTACAGCATTCATCACGCAGGGCGGAAAACTTGCACCTATTATCAAAACTAAACTTCGCTATTGATGCCACCACATTGGCTTCTCTATCAATCTCCACCATTTTTAAAATTTGGTAGAAGCTTGGTGATGGGCTAACCCGCTCTCCTCCTGTCCTTTTTCAGATCCACATGATGTTTCTCACGTAAATATTGTCACATTGCGTTGGTAGCACGAATTGAGGGCCCCGGATTGAGGGGGACGGCATGAATTTGAGGGCCTAATTTGAGGGGGCGGCTACGGGACGGGGAAAACAAGGGTTACGGTTCGTGTCCGCGTACACCTCCACAATGTATAGGGAGTCGAGTCCCGCATCGGTACAACTCCTCCAAAGCTGTTAAAGGGGGTCAGTATGGACCTTCACACTCCAGAACTACTATGTACATTGCCTCTTATCGCTTACCCATACCATAGCGCGCTCATATTTAAGGAAATACCCATACCTACGCAAGCCACACTTGTTGATTCGAAGTCCTGACATCCTTTTACGTGCGTCGAAGCTACCAATTGCGCTTACAATTTTTGTGAACAAAACGGAAACGTATGTTAAGAACACTACACCTCCGTCCCGGATTTTAGCCCCACCCTTATACATATAGGCCGGTAGGTGCTTGTTTGTGGGAGCAACTATTCTAATCTCAGCATACAGTGTCTTGCAATAGCACGCTATAGCGTATATCACGCTACTAGCATATTTAAGGGCCACAGTATTTGTCAATAGCACATATTTTTTTCATTTTGCATGCTACCTGAAGTTTTAGACAGAAGAAGATGTTGCGAAGAATTAGATGCGAGCTCTCCAAAGTCAGATGAGCCGCTGGAGAAAGGCAAACCCCATCATGAGGGAGCTGAACTACGTATTTTTACTGTGTTTCTTGAGTAAGGGTTTATCCCTATATAAGCACATTATAGCACTGTCAGACCTACATGATAGAAAGAACACAAAGCATATATACATTACTTGCAACATGCATGATATTTACTGATGGTTGAAACAACGGGGACCATAAACACGAAGAGGAACAATAGAACAAGGAACATTTGCCAAATGCACAGAGCAATGCATTGTTCACTTATTTACATGGCTTAGCAATAGTGTATGGTACCAACACACACAGGCAGCTTACAGCCACTTGTGCTTTAGCAGAAAGAGGGCGCATCCGCATAGCATGTGCCACCGCACGTAAAAGAAGACGCCTTCTTGCATGACTGGCATGCAGGAGGTTTGGCATGCAGATGCCGCTTCACGTAGTGTTGAGTAGTGACACAAAATGTCAACACAGTCGCCCCAGACAATCTGTGCATTCCGTGGCTGCCACAGGTCTGGCTCATGTCCACAAGCACCACGCAAACGGCCACGACGATGGCACCAGCCAACTTCAGAGATGAAGCCATTGATGAATTAGGTGGTGGTTCTAGTGGAGATGAGGAAAAACAGTGCAATGGATGGTGATGAGCTAGCTAGCTGCTTAACTGGTGCATTCCCATATGATGGAGCGGATGCTATTTATAGGCAGCCAAGTGTGAGTCAACCCAGTACTAGCTAGCTAGCAGTACTCCATCTCCACCTCGCAAAAAATAGAGAACTAGCTAATTTACTGATCTGTATGCTTTAATATTATTGAGTAGATCCATACTATTTAATTTAGCTGTTGCTGACTTCTGTATCATATATCCTTGTGCCCCAATGATTGAATGCTTGCACTTGACATGAGAAGGATAAATATACAACAAAGTGACCCATACGTTTGCGCGGTTTGTGTATTGTTAGTCTTTGCCATTTGCTAACCCACTAGTACATGATTTCAATTTAATATTGTTAAATAATGCATCATCTGTATGTACCGTTGTACCGTTGTACCAAACATGCTAAGAACTACGTAATGCATCTTATGTACCGTACGTAATTTCATTCTGAACTAATCAAACACCCCCCTGAATTTCAGGATGGGCCTCATGTCCCCACTAATGACCAATTAGAAAGTGACAAATCATTACGTAAACCCCCTCCCCCGTAAGCCCGCATAGGTGTAGCAAAGCTCGTGATGTACCATAGTCCTTAGAGGTTAGTATCTAAGATCTCTCATACAGCTGTGCATGCATTTCCGTACATTGCAGTTAGTTAGTTCTCTCTCTCTATCCTTCGCTGATGTATTGTATATCGACACTTGTAAACCTTGATGCTAGCATTATATAATTCAGCTTTGTAGCAGAGCCCATCTGTCTTGACATTGAGCAACATCTAGACCAATTCCAGCATCCCTTTTCTTTCGCCGCGAAACCTTGCACACCCTCTCCTAGTTTCTCTGTCGGTGCATGTGTGCCCATTACACCACTACTTCACTCTCTCTTACCTTCCCAATAAATTTTTCACATTTCAGGCCCGCATGCTATGCATAATACACCTCCCTCACACCTTACATCCCTTTCAAACTCGACCCACCCACCAACAACTATTAATATATCAGATTTCTTGTTGTTTGTCCTTTCCACCCGCGTTGTGGCGCTGTACTTGACAACATTAACAAGACGTTTGAACTTGACTCGATGTTCCCGAGTTGCGACATACCGACATCAGAGCTTCGGGTGGATCTACACCACGATCGGCGGTGTCTCTTCCACCTTGCAATGTCCTCCGACAGCACTGTTATGTCAGCATGGACTCACCTCCACCGTACTTACCTTCCAACAACAATGCCACCCACATCATTCATCTTAACAGGAACTACCCGCATGCTCATGTAGGGCACTATGTCGGCCACTGAGTATGCATGACATCCAAGTTCGTCACCACTTCCTTGCTGAAGCTGATGAGGCCACCACTGATCGGAATCTCTCCCTCAGTTCCCTCCATGACACGGACCAATTATGGGCGCTGATGTATCCCTTGTTGAATCGAAGGATTGCTCAGTCATCAACTCCAGTAGGTAGTCCGGGTTTGACAATAGAGCATTCTGATCCGACTGAGTACCCTTACTCACCGGTAAAAAGGGCATATCACACTTCGTATAACTGTAGGAAGATCAATTTGGTTACTTCCAGAGTAATTGTCCCGAAACACTTTGTCCAATCTATCGTCTATCTTCTATCTATCTATCTATACCTATACTAATTACAGACTCTCCAGAAATTCCACGTTAATCAGAAATTACGAGCCGTTTATCTCGTGGGGCCAAATTATTGCGCTGTAGATCTTCCGATTTTTTCCAGTTAAAACTAGATCCTAAATGCATGTAAATATACCCTACCTACACGTAATCCCCTGGTCAAGTGGGTCCAGCTTATACAACATCTGGGATTTACAATATTCTTTATAATATTTTTCCTGAGAAAATAAGCCGGTTTTTGCTGCTAGATCTCTCACGTATCCTCCTTTCTTTTTTTTTGAGAACACGTATCCCCCTCTCTCTCTCTCTCCTCATTTCTCCCAATCTATCACATATCTGAAAAAATCTCACGGTTGTTGACCGCTAGATGTCTCACGTATCCCTCTCTCTCTCTTTCCTTATTATCTCTCCCAATATCTCACGTATTTCAGAAAAAGATTCTCCCTAATCACATATCACGTACTCATCTACCGACACCTGACGCAGAATTATCGTAGCAGCAAATCCAATTAAAGATGCACTAGCTCAGGCTTGCCCCACGCTATTGATGAGATAGCTGGCTGCCGAACACTTGGGCGGAGCGGACATCGAAGGTGAAGTTCAAGCGCCACGAAACAATAGTACCAGCGCTTTTTTCCTTAAGCCGGAAACGGCATTGGCAGCCAAGGTATGTAATCAACTGTAATGATAGTAATACATAGATGACTAGGTACGTAATATATGATCAGTACATTAATATTACTGTAGGTATGCGTCGATTGATATATGTCGATGGCTCGGCATATTAAGCATGTAGGCGTACATGTTGTTGTTTTTGGCAGATGCGCACAACGGAAAAGTAGCTCGAAGCAGGAAGCTTCATGGAGCTTCATGGAGGCTAGCTAGCCGATGGATTCTAGGCTGGTGGAAACATGCACGCAAGGAACCAGGCAGAATCGATGGGTTGCAACATGCATGTATGGTGTCTATTGTTTCTTTATGTTAATTTGATCTCATCGTGTGATTACAAGCTATAGCCTAATTGCACATATCTAACTCGGATAAGGACTTCCTGCTCTAATACGGACAGGTAGCAGCACATGGCGTTTAATTTTAGCACAGCAACAAGTACAAATTCGTCATGCTATTGATCTATCTTAACCTACGATTTGCATACTCTTAAACTAGAAAAATACCCTTCAAATCTTCTTATTAGGGTTTGTCATAGTTACACACCATCTTTATTCGGCTATCAGGGCCTTCAATTTTCACACCCTATACAAAGAGATGATTCTAAGGAATCCATCGACGGTTCCAAACATGATCCACTTCCGCCAAGATGATTGTGACGAATTAATACATCAATCTGGTGCTTTTGGACCAGTACGCGAAGGAAGAAGGTATTCAGAAAAGTTTATCAGTAAATTTTGATCAAACCCCATTTGGTCAATAATTTTATCACACAAAAAGCGAGGGCAAAAAGCAACTTGATCATTATTGTTTCCGTACTTAATTAATACATATTAGTTTCTTTCTTTTTTTTTTCCAAATTTTCTCTTAGCTCCTCAGTGTAACATAGATTGGAACACACAACGTTGATCACTAGAAACCTTTGGCGGACCACCGGAGTTGCCGTCGTCACGTTCATCGATGATTTGAGTTTGACAGAAAATTCCACCACTGTACACTACTGGGGTCCAGATTCTAGGCTCATGTCTCTGACCATAGTTACATACATAGACGAGACATACGCAAAAGTTGTAAGTTAATTCATGGATGATTCGGATAGCATAGGTTTGGTCGTAGCTGTTCAATCCTACATTACTTACTACTGATGTATTACTTTTACCTTCTTTCTCCCCTTGACCTGCTACAAAAAGTGGTTAACATCCATGTGAGACGGCGCACACAAGCTATGATCGTCAAGCAGGATGCTAGGAAATGAAGTATGGTTTTTAATTATTATTCAATAGAACCTTAGCAAGTATTCTTGTTCTCTGTACGTACATAAACATATATAAGTAGGAGATTTTGCATGTCCACTGTCAATACAAGGCCAACGATCAACAAACATTCAGTTGATTTTATTTTGTATAATCAGTATGACTTACCAATATGAGTCGCTGAAAAAAATCAAGGATGAAATGACCGAGCCCTCTAAATATTCCCCTCTACAATAAACAAAATTATGCGTATACATATTTTGTATTTAAAATGTGTTGCAAGTGCATATACTGCAATCTGCTTTATTACATATTCTGTCCACGATTCTCGATGACATAAACTCTCTATAATTATATATGTGTTGTGCTCCTATTGCATTTCTTAAGTTGTGATGTGGTTTAATTCAAAATTATTTGGTGTACAGTCAATTATTGGCATTGGTTCCACTCACTTGAGTAACAAGCATTGTTCATTTACTCCCAGTTAACCGGAAGAAATCTGGGTGTCAAGCATGATAAGAAATTATGTGCCCTTACTACTTGTCTAGAATGGAATTATTTACGAGTAAACAAATTATTAGTAAGGAAAAAAATTGTCCACCGGTATTTTTTTGTAAATATAATACTACATCCATATCATAAATAAGTGATGTTTTTCATATTTGTTTCATAAAGGACTAACAATGACAATGTACTATTTCGACATGGTTACTGTTCAAATCCATGTATCACGATGTGAACACTGTGATTTCTAATTATCTATGTTCACGAAATGAAATAAAAAAATATACATATCTGGTAGCAGGCTTTCTCAAGCATATATTTTTTACACACCAAATTTAGTTTACCAATCAGTCCGATGTACACGACAACTTATTGTAGAAATACGTCCTTTATGAATCACTATCTCTCTATAATATGGACTGTAAAATATAGCAAATACCTAGCCCGTGCGGACGCACGGGTTCACCACTAGTTTCTTATAATCTACGTCTACATACTTAGAAAATATAACCCTACAGGTGTTCTTACTTCATGTGGGATCAATTAAGTATTCTTAAATAACCTCCGTCCCAAAATAAGTGTATCAAGGTAGTACAACTTTGTATTAAAGTTAGTACAAAGTTGAGACACTTATTTTGGGACGGAGGAGATGTTTTAATTGAATGATTTTTTTCTTAAAAACACTTTAAAGTTCAGCTTTTAGTAGAACTGACTATTTCATGGCACTCCTCTGATGACTTCCTCGTACAAAACTAGGTAAAATAAACAATATATATTTTAAAAAACAATATATTTAATAATACTAAATACACTTTCAAAATATAAAATTGTCAACAGGTATGCGAGCTTAAATGAGCGGATAACAACACTAGTTTTCATGATAGCAAGTTTAGTTAGAAATGTAATAAAAATTATTCATGTGGAAAACCGAAATATTCAATTATATTCAAGTTCTAGGAAAAAATAGGCAAGGCTCTAGCTCTTAATGCTAATTAAGATGTTATCCTTTGCTGGACGCAATTTCTTACCAACGTCACCTATTAGACAACAACGCAACTAGTACCGAGCTTATTGAAAGGAATAATTCCTTTGCGTTAGAAAACTAGCTAGCAATATTTTGATGGTAGTCACGGAGATTGCCCACTAAGTATTGTTAAATTGCTTCTTAACCACATCAACGGTATGTTTTCCGGAATGTTGGAAGTATTTTAATATAAAGACGGAGCTTTCGCAGAAAAAAGAAAGATAACTCGGTTGCTTTAAAACATGGTGAACTGGTGATGAGCACGCATCAATATAACTGGATTGGAGTATAGTGTGACCTGCGGCACAGTTGACTATGAAAATAGATAGTAGGCCTTGTTTTGTGATCTTATCATTGGTTAGAGATTGTTGAGTATATATGTTTTGTGCATATATGTGTATCTGGCCCACCTTCTAGTTCCTTGTAGAGTTGAGGTCGTGACCCACCTTTGTACATCATATATACGCGCGATTGCACCCGATCAATACATTGTGCAATTCAATCATCATACATGGTATCAGTTTCCGGGTTCTAAACCTTAGCTTCCGCCCGCTGCCGCCACGCCCCCACCCTTGCGCCACCGCCGCCGCGTCATCCTGCTGCCGCCACCGCGCCCTCCCCCTAGCGCAGTCATCGCCGCACCTGTCGCCACAGCCACAACCCTAGCTACTGCTGTCGCCGCACACCCAAGCCGCCACCGCAGCCTCACCCTGCAGTCGCCGCCCCCTCAACCGCCGCCGCAAGCCGCCGCCACACCCTAACCCTAGCTTTTCACCATGTCTTCCGTCATCTCCTCCGCTTCCAACCCGTTCGCTGATGTCAACCCTCCCGACGCCGCCGACATCCGCAACCTCAACATCAACGAGAGGGTTCCGGTCCGCCTTGTTCAGACGGACTCCTCCTACTACGCATGGAAGGCCTACTTCTCCCTCATGTTCCGGGAGTACAACCTCCTTGCCCACGTGGACGGATCCGTCGACTCAAGCCTCGTGCCCGCGCATCACGAGTGGTCCATCATTGATGCCACGCTCATCCGGTGGTTCTTCCTCACCATCTCGCCTGACCTGTCTCATACGGTCGTGCAAGACGGTGATGATGCCCTCGCCGTTTGGACCAAGCTAAACAGACTCTTCATCGACAATCGTCTCTAGCGTCGCATTTTTTTGCAGCAAGAGTTTTTTGGGTGCCACCAAGACAACTCCTCCGTCGACGACTACTGTCGCAGTCTCAAGACCCTTGCTGACAAGCTCCGCGACAATGGCGCGAAGATTGATGACGATCTCCTCCTCAGCATGCTCACCGCTGATCTCAACGAGGACTTTGGCAACGCCGCGGCGAACCTCGCGCTCATCCCCGAGCCCTCCTTTGCCAAGTTCGTGGCCTATCTCCGGTTGGAGGAGCGTCGGACGAAGCAAGTGAAGAACCGGGCCAAGCATACCGCCCTTGCCACCGGCAACACTCGCCGCGGCCCTCCACCACCGCCCACCGCTCCTCAATAGCAGCGGCCTCCGCGCCATACCAGCCGCAACAGCAGCCGCCGCTGCTATCCCTGCCGACGGCCCCGAAAGGCGCACCCACTCCCCCGCCGCCACCCACGCCCCCCACTGATCGTCGCCGGGGCGGCCGGCGCGGTGGCCGCAATCAGCAACAGCAGCCGCCCGCGGGCACCCCTTGCCAAAAGCAGCAGCAGCAGCCCCCACTGTCGTTGGCCGCCAGTTACAACCTATGTACCAGCGTCGTCCACATGTACACCATGCCGTTCCCTTGAGCGCCGGTGCCGACTCTTCCCGTGCCGCGCCCCCCAGCGCATCAGGCATATTATGCCGCGCCACAGCTGTACGGAGGGTATCAACCTCCTCCACCGCAGCAGCTGACTGGCGCCTACAGCTTCCCGATGGCGTCTCCGTCACCTCCGTCGCCATGGGACCCGGCGCTGCTCTCCAAGCTTCACAGCGCTCCTTCGCCCAACAACTACACCGGCGGTGGTGATTGGTACATGGACACTAGGGCTACTGTTCATATGTTCACTCATCCTGGTAATCTTGGCTCCTTCTTTCCCGTCACCACCGCCACCCGCATCACTGTCGGTGACGGTTCCAGCCTTCCAATCGCACATGTTGGGCACACCTCGTTTCCTTCAAATTCCATCCCTTTATCTTTGTCTAACATACTTGTTTCACCCAACCTCATTAAAAATCTTATTTCCATTCGTTGTTTCACTCGTGAAAATCCTATTACTGTTGAATTTGACGAACTTGGCTTTTGTGTCAAGGACGCTTGAACCAGGATGGTACTTCACCGATGTGACAGCCCTGACGAGCTCTATCCGGTGCACCCGCCCTCCTCCATCACCATCGCTCCGGTTGCTCTCTCCGCTGGCGTTGATCTTTGGAACGCTTCGTCATATTCTTATGAGTTTCAGTTTCAGTTGTAATAAGATTGAGGATCATACTTGTCATGCATGTCGCGTTGGCAAACACGTTTGCCTTCCGTTTAATAATTCCACCACCATTGCTTCTTTTCCTTTTTAGTTGATCCATAGTGATGTGTGGACTTCTCCAGTTCCTAATAATTTGGGCTATCTATATTATCTGGTGATTCTTGATGATTACTCCCATTATGTGTGGACTTTTCCCTTGTGGCGAAAATCGGATGCACTTTCCACCTTGACGGCCTTTTACTCCTACGTCAACACACAGTTTGGGCATCCCGTTCTTGCTCTTCAGACTGACAATGGAAAAGAGTTCGACAATCTTGCATTCCGCACTTTTCTCTCGCACCATGGCACACTTTTTCGTCTCACTTGCCCGTATACTTCACAACAAAACGGTTGAGCCGAACGTTGATACGTCTCCAACGTATCTATAATTTTTGCTTGTTCCATGCTGTTATATTATCATTCTTGGATGTTTTACAATCATTTTATATCAACTTTATATCATTTTTTGGGACTAACCTATTGACATAGTGCCCAGTGTCAGTTGGTAGTTTTTGCTTGTTTTTTACTTCGCAGAATATCAGTACCAAACGGAGTCCAAACACAGCGAAACTTTTTAAAGATTTTTTTTGGACCAGAAGACATCCAGTGGGCCAAAGAAGTACTAGAGGGGAGGCTAAAGGGGAGCACAACCCACCAGGGCGCGCCAGGAGGCCATGGCGCACCCAGGTGGGTTGTGCCCACCTCGGTGACCTCTCGCACCGCCTCTTCGCCCTGTAAATACCCCAATATTCCAGAAACCGCAATTCCAGCCGTCGCAAGTTCCAGAACCACCAGATCCAATCTAGACACCATCACGGAGGGCTTCATCATCCTCATTGGTGCCTCTCTGATGATGCGTGAGTAGTTCATCATAGACCTACGGGTCCGTAGTTAGTAGCTAGATGGCTTCCTCTTTCTATTTTGATTCTTAATACAGTGGTCTCTTGGAGATCTATTTGATGTAACTCTTTTTGCGGTGTGTTTGTTGGGATCCGATGAACTTTGAGTTTATGATCAGATCTTTTTATCCATGAAAGTTATTTGAGTTTCTTTGATCTCTTATATGCATGATTACTTATAGCCTCATATTTCCTCTTCGAATCTTTGGTTTAGTTTGGCCAAATAGATCGATTTTTCTTGCCATGGGAAGAGGAGCTTTGTGATGGGTTCAGTCGCGCGGTGTTCTTTCCCAGTGATAGAAGGGGCAGCAAGGCACGTATTGATCGTTGCTATTAAGGATAACAAGATGGGGTCTATTCCTACATGAATAGATCTGGTCTACATCATGTCATCGTTCTTATTTTATTACTCCATTTCTCCATGGACTTAATACACTAGATGCATGCTGGATAGCGGTCGATGTGTGGAGTAATAGTAGTAGATGCAGGCAGGAGTCGGTCTACTAATCTTGGACGTGATGCCTATATAATGATCATTGCCTGGATATCATCATAATTATTTGAAGTTCTATCAATTTCCCAACAGTAATTTGTTTACCCAACATATGCTATTTTTCTCGAGAGAAGCCACCACTACAAAAAAAAGACACATCCGTGACATTTTGGTCTGAACGAATTTTTTCTGGTCACGCTTATGACACTTCTATGACGATAATTGTGACAAAAGCACGTATCATCATAGATGTGGTGGGCTCCTACTTCTATGACAAAAAATCATTACAAAAAATCACGTGACAATCATGAGACTTCATCCCGCTGAACCTTTTCTTCTTGGTGTCTAGAAGTCTACTTATCTTCCCACAGTAACCGGAACTGACTTTGATTCCCGTAAGGCACTTGATGAATTGATCGATCTCTTTCGCACTTAAGGTGAAGCAAGAAGGGGGGCAATAATTCTCCTCCTTCTTGTTGACTTTTCTACCCCTTTCCCCTGTAGGAGATATGCCCTAGAGGCAATAATAAGTGTTATTGATTATCTCCCTGTTCATAATTAGGTTTCTGTTCCATGCTATAACTGCTATGGTTCTCGAGTCTGCAAATAAAACGAGGCTCAGAGGAAGACTCATATGCACGTGTGGAATAATAAACAATAAAAGGTATTCCTAGTCAAGCCTCTATGACTGGCTCAAGTATTGCATGATGATCCTGTTTTCCTGATCATGGGCATGAATTGATGTTATGCTTTGAGATTCATTTGAGGGCACAATGTTAGCAGAACATTTGTGTTGAATCGACCCGAATTGATGTTTTGCTTTGAGATTCATTCGTCATGAGTTAATGGTTAATAACACAGAGATGGTTAATGTTTGCATGATTCCTCAGACCATGAGAGTATCGAGTTTCTTCATGCTTGATTCATGAACTTTGGGGTTTGTTAAACGTCATCCCTAACTGGATTGCTATTACGGCGGCTTACGGGTTCATGGGAAAGTATGTCAAGTAACTTGATAGCTCAAGATTGGGATTTGCTCCTCCGACGATGGAGAGATATCTCTGGGCCCTCTCGGTGTTACGGTATCCATCATCGTCTGGCCAGACACTTTGTGATTTGATCACGGGGATGCCGGAACACTGTAACGAGAAAAGAGAACAATACCGGTAACGAGGTAACTAGCATAGTGGACAAGTTGTTGATCCACGGGAATGCAAACATGTCTCACCTCGGGTATTTGTAACATATCGCGAAGCAACAGGAATAGCACACTGCAACTGGAGGTTCACTCGAATATTCATTCGTGTGGGTATAGGGGACAATATGGGTGTCCACGGCTCCGATGTTGATCATTGATCGGAAGGGGTTCCGTGTCATGTCTATACTTCACCGAACCTATAGGGTCACACGCTTAAGGGTCATCTATCTGCTGAATACTAGACAGGGAGTCTGAGAGAAAATCACCGAAAAAGTTTCGGACACCGAAAAAGTTTCGGACAGCGGAAAAGTTCCGCAGAGAGAACACCGGATGAGTTTCGGTGAAACTGAAAACTTGTTTCGGGGTATTCCATTAAGTCAAATTGGTTTCGGCACATGCCTGATAATTCTTGGAGGGTGCCAGAATCATTCTGGAAACTTTCTGGAATTTTCTGGGATGAAAACCAGAAATGTTCCGGAGCTGCCGGAACCACTTCAGATGCTTTTCGCAGATGAAAATCACTAATCTGGAATTGTTTCAGAACGCGTTGAAAATTATTTTAGTGGGTACTGGAAATGTTCTAAGCCCACATAAATATTTTCAGTTCGAACGGAGGCTGAAAAATGTTGTCGTGAATAGTGAAAGTGCTTTTTGGGTTACTTTTTGGAAAGCCACCTTTTTGGGCTTTTGCTCCAAAATATCTTGGAGATGACATGGATGGATGTGGCTGAAATTTCAGCCCCTCCACCCCTCCTTCTCCTATAAATAGAGGTGGAGGGGGCTGCCCAAACTCACTCCCTTCTCACATACAAGTGCCATTGCATGATCTGGCTTCTCTCTCCCTCCCCGCGAAATAGTTTTGCAGAGCCGAAAGGCTATCTGGGTTCCGGCAGGAACTAGTTCTGGACGGCGAAGCCCTGCCGGATAGATGACACCGTATGTGTGCAACTCTGTAGAGAGGTCGTTGTTTCGATCTTAGTGCCCGAGGGGCTATTCGAGAGTGCCTCCCGAAGGGCTGTCCAAGTGATGGTCCGAGTTCTGTGAGTCCTCCCGAAGGGCTGTCCGAGTGACGGTCCGAGTTTTGGGAGTCCTCCCGAAGGGCTGTCCGGGTGACCGTCCGAGTTTCGAAGGTCCTCCCGGAGGGCTGTCCATGACACCGTCCGGGGGACTGTTCGACCGCCTCCCGGAGGGCTGTCCGTGGGGCAGATGAGGGAGTACATCCTCGCGGTTGGGAGGTTGTAAATCCTAGCTGCGGGGATCTGCACCGCCGATCGTCATCGACTCTACTTCCGCTGCGCTACGAGTCGGTAACGAAAATGATCAAACCTTGTATGCAGTCTCCATAGTGGTCCTGGGCTGGTGCGTAGGTCGGAAAATTTTTGTTTTCTACTGCGTTCCCCTACAGTGGCTTCAAGAGCCGTGCTATGCGTAGATGCAGGTTGCGATCTAGAATACATGGAGATGTATGGGTGTTGCACAATATAATTAGGTAGTAGATGAGTTCTATTACTGAAAACTATTTGTGCGGGTAGCAGATGAAATATGTTACCCAATTTTCTTGTTGCTTCCCTGGAATTTGCATATTTCTGATCTTGATAACAGCATGGTGGAGTTTCAATGTTCCCGCAATCCGCGATCCTGATTGATCAACGAAGTGCTAACAGTTCATTGAATTCCACCGTAGTTAAAAGGAAAGATGAAATTTCGCAGACGAAAGGGCAATGCAGATATGATCTGCACGGGGGTCATGCGTATGACGAAGTTTAGTATGGGCTCGAGATTTTATTATCTCGGTTTTCATACACCCTGGAAAGTTAATCTAGCGACTTGGATTATCATACTTGATGATGGACGTTGGTAGCTTCGGTTTGTTTCGAAACCTTAGAAGCCAAGAAAAACAAGTTTTTGCATGAACCGATTAGAGACGTCTAACTTGGTTTTGCAGGAGGGTTTGCATGTGCATATGATGTGGTATATCAGTGCTCATAATAATTTGATTATGTATGAGATGCCTATATGATGTAAATTAATTAACATGACCTGCGTGTCATGATTCGGCATGATGGCTGGAGCCATATGATTGCACTTTAATGACCTGCGTGTCGACCTTGTGTAATGCATTATTTTATCAGCTATAGAGATAGCAATATTATCTGGTGCATCGACAAGGTGGCGGCAATCTTCGCGAAGGTGAACACCGATGCGAATGCCAAAGACGAAGAAATACAAGACTTCTCCGTCAGAAAGGGCTATACCATATCATGCTATTATGAATTGCCTGAGATGTTTATCCCTTATGTTGCACCCTTCTTGATTGCGCGGTAGTCGCTTCTTATTAGGGTGATCTCTCACAAAAAAATCAAGTAGTTAGTGTTCTCCCAAGTGTAGCACCGTCACGGCACCTAACTTTTCGGGGTATCACAGGATCTCCCTGGGTACGAACGATTAGGGATGTGTGAGGCGGGTGAGTTGAGACCTCGCAGCAAGTTCACTTGGTTGTCTTGACGTTCTGGAAGGATCTCCCTGAGTTCGGAACACGCCCATCGAAAGATGAACAAGAGTCACATAGAGATGTGATCGGCAAGTTTGCCTACCGATTGAAGTTCGCGCCATCAGTGTTCATCTCGTTCAATGGCGTTGAATGGAAATGCGGATCTTGTATCACTCGCAATCAATTATGAGAGATACTGATTTGAGTGGGAGCGCACTATTGAATTAACTTGTTTAATTCTCAGTGCAATTAATTTTGAACACTGTCTAAGTGTGTTTTGCATAATAGTTGTAGAATAATGGCTCGCGTTTCCACCTTCCCTGTTAAAATTGAATAGCTATTAAATATCTGGTTAAAACTTTACGGTTGGTAACGTAATATGAGGATTGTCCTCAAGAGTGCCGAGAAGGATTTTGTCCTATCGCATACTTTCGGTATTTTCTCACTTGTGCTATGGATCATGTGACTCTCGTCCTTCGATCCAAAAGCTAGAATTCTGTTTCAGTCAAGTACAATATGTTTGCTTCCATGAGACCCAAACTTCGAAAGTTTGGATAGTTATGTGATATTCATGGAATCTGAAAATCATTTTCAGAGACAGACAAAGGCTAAAAGATATGAGATATCCAAAGCAATGTTTGTTTGCAAACTATTAGTAAAGGTGTTTACTATGCATTAGATTGATAAGAGAGGGATCCAGAAGAATGCCTGTCATATGATGAAAGGTGAATAAAACAACAACTTAAAGAGAAAGGAAATGTCCGAAGGGTGTTAGTGAAACTTTCACGCCTAGGAAGTCCGGGGCTAACGCCACTCTTAAGTTGGGTGCTTCTTCTGGAAGTAGGAGAAATACTAAAAGTTAAACTGTTAGAAGTATAAAGGCAATAAGAAAGAAGACTGGAATATCCAGCTCATGTATGAATGTCATACAAGTTTTTGATGTATAGAAGGCTGGTCAAAGATATAGTTCTTGGGAATTATGGTTAAACATGTTAATCACTAATTCTTGGGTATTGTGAGACAATCACAAAGATACCCGCTCGATTGCATTCTGTTGCAACTCGATGTAAGAACTACTATGGCCTGAAAGACTAGCCAGGAATGAGGTTTTGATACACGCTGGGAACATAGTAATAGTTACTATACCTTCCATCGGTGTATTCCCTATGTATTTACTTTCATAATTCATTTTAGAGTTTCATACACTCTAGCCCTTTGCATAAGGTATCTTGCAAAAAGGTTGTTCATAAGAGAACTTTTTATGTTCGATGTTATGAATAAAATAAGGGCCATACTTTCATTGAGAAAGAGATGTATGTTATGAATAATGATAATAATATATTACCTATGGATTTACTTTCATAAATCATTTTAGAGTTTTACACTCTAGCCCCTTGCACAATGTTGTTGCAAAAGAGTTGTTCATAAAAGAACAATTGTTGTTCAGTATTATGAATAACATGAAGGGCCATGCTTCCATCCAGATGGGACGTATGTTATGAATATTGATGGTAATATGATACATCCATAACACTGACGCTAAATGTCGTAAGACTAAAATAATAACACACAAGTGTGGCACTGCATTTGGTCACATTGGAGAAACCCGCATGGAAAATTCCATTATGATGGATTTTGAAGTCGTTTGATTTTGAATCATCTGACACTTGCAACTTTTCTCCTAAAAGTGAAGTGACTGAAATGCCATTCACAGGCCATAAGGAATGGACAACAAACTTATTGGTGATCATACAATTGATGTGTGTAGTCCGATAAATGTTGTTAGTAGTGGATTTATCTATCTTCAGAAATGACTCAAGTAGATATATGGATATTTACTTGATGAGACGTAAGTCTGGATCTTTTGAAATCATTCGAAAGGTTTTCAAAAATGAAGTAGAAGTTATTGTAACAAGAAAATTATGTTTCTACAATTCGATTGCAGAAAGGAATATTTGAGTTACAAGTTTAGCGAATGTCTGATGAGTTGTGAAAGGGGTTTCATAACTTGCACCTCCCGGAACACCACTGCAAGTGGAAAGTCCGTGAAGATGTAATCGAACCATTTATGACATGGTAAGATCAAAGATGACATAAATTTGCCATTATCCCTTTTAAAGTGATGCTTTAGAGACTGCGGCTTTTACACTGAAAAGAGCTCCATCGGGTCTGTTGAAATGACGCCATGGTATGGTACGCCCAACCATGTTATATCTTTTCTTAACATTTGGAATATGGGGCTTGTGTAAAAGGTTACAAACCTATTCCAAATCAGACAAGTGCTACTTTGTAGGTTATCCCAAAATGTTGGGTATTCCTCCCTCACTATGTCGAGGCAAATAGGTTTGCCACGAAGAACGGTATGCTTTTTGAAGAAAATGGTTTTTTCAAAAAGGTGAGTGGGAGAATAGTGCAACTCGACGAGATAAACAGTATCTTCGTCATCAGGTCAAAGGAAAGAGACCTTGGAAGTAATTCCGGAGTTTCCTACTGTGACTGATACAGAAGTCTCTACAATAAAATGTATGGACTTCAGTCGAACTTGCAGCTGAACCACGTAGGCAAGGCTCGTGCAAACCTCTCAGGTGCGCAAACGAGATATTGTTGTTAGACAACAGTATACCTACGATACACAAGGAAGCGTTGATGGGCCCTGACTCCGGAATTGGCTAAATGCCAATACAATCCAAGATAGTTTCTATATAAATGTTTCAAGATTAAAATCTTGATACACCTTTCGGAAGACTTAGAGTCTAACGAGTTTTTATGGAACTAAAACTAATACGGATAAAAATGTTTTATCCATAAAGCTCGACTTGTTGAAATTAACAAGTTCAAAGAGTTGAATACGATGAGGTTGTTTCACCGTAGCGATGCTTAAAGTCGGTTCGGGTTGGACTAGCAATTAATACATATTTAAGTCATGAGATATGAAACAAAGGATGACAAAATGATTTCCATCTGATGGAAATAAAACCAAGGACTTGCATGTGTTACAGTCCAAGGTATTTTGTCAGTCCAGAGGATGCTAGTAAGTATGCAAACTTCAGAGTTCCAGCAATGGACAGAAGAGAGCAAAATGGAGTTGGAATCTTCGTGTTTTGATGAAATGGTCAAAGGGGTTTGACTTCATCAATGGGTAACGAAGATGCTTATGATTCAACAAAGTAAGTGGGAGCATAATAAAATTTCTAAAAACGTTGTGTGCTTGACACATTGTTAATTGGAAATAAATTTCTTGATACGAATTAGGACTTCATTTGAAAATAGTTTTTCAATGAAGTGCTTGGGCTAAATAGCCTTTATATTAGGCATGATGATCTATGGAGATAGATTTACCTAATGGGGCTGAGCAAAGATACATATTGACAAAATGCTAAAACCTTTTAGCATTAAAAACGTCAAGGAGTGATTCTTGCCGAAGTCACATGGAAACAGTTTTTGCAAGACTCGGTGTCCCAAAACACTGATGAGCAAAATACATGATGGAGATTTCACACACTCTTGTGTTTGGATTAATAATGTATTCCATGGTATGTATAACAACAAGATATGTCCAATACTCCCAAAGTTGTTGCGAGTATAGATACCAAAGTGATCAAAAGTACTGATCATGGGACAATTGTGAAAAAGGGTCATTGAGTACTATAGTAGCACTAATGACATGTTTTCTCGCAAGCAGAGATCATGAAGAGTTCGTTGTAAAAGGTTACATCGATACAGTCTTCATCCATGCTCCAAGCGATTTTCGATTTAAGTTGAGGGTTTTGTGTAACACACAATATGGTGGCACAGTTAGTTGGAATTTGTTCAAACTAGTTACTGTGGCGAATTCTATAACAGAGGCAAAGTATGTTGCCACTTTTAAAAGCGACAAAGAAGATGTTGAATCATATAGTTCATTCATGAACTTAGTATGGTTCCAAGATGGCTTTTGTCAATGGGACACTACTGCAAGTAGTTGCTCCATAACTCAGTCTGAGGAATCCAGGTTCGACATGTGATTCGCATACATACCAAGCCAAGTCCACACAAAATATGAATTTTGTGAAAGCGTGAAGACGCGAGGATATGCAAAGATACACACGGAGCTGAAGTTGTCAGATCCGTTGGACATTCAGGCTATACCACAAGCGAAGCATATTTACACCGGTGTGCCACAGGTGTAAAGTGCATTAGCATTAACTAGATTATTAACTCTAGTGCAAGTGGGAGTCTGTAGGAGATATGCCCTACAGGCAATAATAAGTGTTATTGATTATCTCCCTGTTCATAATTAGGTTTCTGTTCCATGCTATAACTGCTATGGTTCTCGAGTCTGCAAATAAAACGAGGCTCAGAGGAAGACTCATATGCATGTGTGGAATAATAAACAATAAAAGGTATTCCTAGTCAAGCCTCTATGACTGGCTCAAGTATTGCATGATGATCCTGTTTTCCTGATCATGGGCATGAATTGATGTTATGCTTTCAGATTCATTTGAGGGCACAATGTTAGCAGAACATTTGTGTTGAATCGACCCGAATTGATGTTATGCTTTGAGATTCATTCGTCATGAGTTAATGGTTAATAACATAGAGATGGTTAACGTTTGCATGATTCCTCAGACCATGAGAGTATCGAGTTTCTTCATGCTTGATTCATGAACTTTGGGGTTTGTTAAACGTCATCCGTAACTGGATGGCTACTACGGCGGCTTACGGGTTCATGGGAAAGTATGTCAAGTAACTTGATAGCTCAAGATTGGGATTTGCTCCTCCGACGATGGAGAGATATCTCTGGGCCCTCTCGGTGTTACGGTATCCATCATCGTCTGGCCAGACACTTTGTGATTTGATCACGGGGATGCCGGAACACGGTAACGAGAAAAGAGAACAATACCGGTAACGAGGTAACAAGCATAGTGGACAAATTGTTGATCCACGGGAATGCAAACATGTCTCACCTCGGGTATTTGTAACATATCGCGAAGCAACAGGAATAGCACACTGCAACTGGAGGTTCACTCGAATATTCATTCGTGTGGGTATAGGGGTCAATATGGGTGTCCACGGCTCCGATGTTGATCATTGATCGGAAGGGGTTCCGTGTCATGTCTATACTTCACCGAACCTATAGGGTCACACGCTTAAGGGTCATCTATCTGCTGAATACTAGACAGGGAGTCTGAGAGAAAATCACCGAAAAAGTTTCGGACACCGAAAAAGTTTCGGACAGCGGAAAAGTTCCGCAGAGAGAACACCGGATGAGTTTCGGTGAAACTGAAAAGTTGTTTCGGGGTATTCCATTAAGTCAAATTGGTTTCGGCACATGCCTGATAATTCTTGGAGGGTGCCAGAATCATTCTGGAAACTTTCTGGAATTTTCTGGGATGAAAACCGGAAATGTTCCGGAGCTGCCGGAACCACTTCAGATGCTTTTCGCAGATGAAAATCACTAATCTGGAATTGTTTCAGAACGCGTTGAAAATTATTTTAGTGGGTACTAGAAATGTTCTAAGCCCACATAAATATTTTCAGTTCGAACGGACGCTGAAAAATGTTGTCGTGAATAGTGAAAGTGCTTTTTGGGTTACTTTTTGGAAAGCCACCTTTTTGGGCTTTTGCTCCAAAATATCTTGGAGATGACATGGGAGGATGTGGCTGAAATTTCAGCCCCTCCACCCCTCCTTCTCCTATAAATAGAGGTGGAGGGGGCTGCCCAAACTCACTCCCTTCTCACATACAAGTGCCATTGCATGATCTGGCTTCTCTCTCCCTCCCCGCGAAATAGTTTTGCAGAGCCGAAAGGCTGTCTGGGTTCCGGCAGGAACTAGTTCTGGACGGCGAAGCCCTGCCAGATAGATGACACCGTATGTGTGCAACTCGGTAGAGAGGTCGTAGTTTCGATCTTAGTGCCCGAGGGGCTGTTCGAGAGTGCCTCCCGAAGGGCTGTCCAAGTGACGGTCCGAGTTCTGTGAGTCCTCCCGAAGGGCTGTCCGAGTGACGGTCCGAGTTTTGGGAGTCCTCCCGAAGGGCTGTCCGGGTGACCGTCCGAGTTTCGAAGGTCCTCTCGGAGGGCTATCCATGACACCGTCCGGGGGACTGTTCGACCGCCTCCCGGAGGGCTGTCCGTGGGGCAGATGAGGGAGTACATCCTCGCGGTTGGGAGGTTGTAAATCCTAACTGCGGGGATCTGCACCGCCGATCGTCATCGACTCTACTTCCGCTGCGCTATGAGTCGGTAACGAAAATGATCAAACCTTCTATGCAGTCTCCATAGTGGTCCTGGGCTGGTGCGTATGTCGGAAAATTTTTGTTTTCTCCGTCTCCTCCATCGAGTTTTTACGGGGCGGCATGTGGAGATCTTTCCTGATCTTCAAATCTTCCAAGTCTTTCCTTGCCTTCGGCCCATCCTTGGTTTTCTTCGGCATGTTCATTAGTGTGCCAAGCAAGCTCTCGAGGACATTCTTCATGATATGCATTTGATCAAGGAAATGAGTTGTGTCATGATTGGGCTAGTACTCCAAGTCCCAGAAAACAGACCTCATTGTTCATACCTTCAGCAGCGGCTCCGGCGCCTTTTTCATCTTTCCTGGCGCGGGGCATTGTTCCCAGTTTTTCAACAGCTCATTGATTTCGGCGTCGCTCCTCTTACGTGGAGGTCCTCGATGCTCAGCAAACCCATTGAATAGATCTCCACGTTTTCTCCATGGGTCATCCTTCTCGAGCCATCTACGATGCCCCATGTACACGATTTTCCCAGACCCGCCATCTTTCGTTGACGTAAGCTGCTGAGATGTTGTATCATCCATGCACCTCGTGCATCCGCAGTATCTGTGGCACACCTGGCCTGAGGTGTACCCATAACCGAGATAGCCTAAGATGTCCATGCCGCTGTTTTCCATAACGTGTCTAGATCCTCTTTCAGAAGCCCCATATACAGGTTAATATTATTTCCCAATTGTTTCGGCCCTTGAATCAGCATGCTCATGTGTATGTACTTTGTCTTCATGCACTTCCATGGGGGGAGGTTGTATATCCATACAAAGACGGGCCATGTGCTGTGGTTGGTGTTCTGGTTTCTGCTACTTCTTGAGCTTGCGTTGGTTTTTCCCTTGAAGAGGAAAGGATGATGCAGCAAAGTAGAGTAAGTATTTCCCTTTGTTTTGAGAACCAAGGTATCAATCCAGTAGGAGACAAGGAACAAGTCACCGAATACCTGCACAAACAAACACCAACTTGCACCCAACACGATAAAGAGGTTGTCAATCCCTTCATGGTTATTTGCAAAGTGAGATCTGATAGAGATGGATAATTGGTAAAGTAATATTTTTGGTATTTTTGGTGTATGGAACGGAAAGTAAAAGATTGCAAAGGAAGTAAATAGGAAACTAAAATTGTAGATCGGAAACTTATATGATGGAAAGTAGACCCGGGGGCCGTAGGTTTCACTGGAGGCTTCTCTCAAGATAGAAAATATTACGGTGGGTGAACAAATTAC
The DNA here is from genome assembly GCA_011799875.1 of Thinopyrum elongatum. Taxonomy (NCBI): domain Eukaryota; kingdom Viridiplantae; phylum Streptophyta; class Magnoliopsida; order Poales; family Poaceae; genus Thinopyrum; species Thinopyrum elongatum. Next base: position 50,226 of record JAAAXO010000268.1, on the reverse strand, counting down.
TGCCGAGCAATTGATAGAAAAAAGCAAAGTTATGACGATATCTAAGGCAATGATCATGAATAAAGGCATCACGTCCGTATTGTAGGGTAACGCAGCAGAAAACAAAAATTTTCCGACCTACGCACCAGCCCAGGACCACTATGGAGACTGCATACAAGGTTTGGATCATTTTCGTTACCGACTAGTAGCGCAGCGGAAGTAGAGTCGATGACGATCAGCGGTGCAGATCCCCGCAGCTAGGATTTAGAACCTCCCAACCGCGAGGATGTATACCCTCGTCTTCCCTTCGGACAGCCCTCCGGGAGGCGGTCGAACAGTCCCCCGGACGGTGTTGCGGACAGCCCTTCGGGAGGACCTTCGAAACTCGAACGGTCACTCGGACAGCCCTCCAGGAGGACTCAAAGAACTCGGACCGTCACTTGGACAGCCCTTCGGGAGGCACTCACGAATAGCCCCTCGGGCACAAAGATCGAAACTACGACCTCTCTACAGAGTTGCACACATACGGTGTCATCTATCCGGCAGGGCTTCGCCGTCCAGAACTAGTTCCCACCGGAACCCAGACAGCCTTTCGGCTCTATGAAACTATTTCGCGGGGAGGGAGAGAAGAAGCCAGATCATTGCAATGGCATGTATGTGAGAATGAGTGAGTGTGGAGGGCTGCCCCTCCACCTCTATTTATAGGATAGGCAAGGGGTAAAGATGTCATACAAAAAACCCCAAAGTACCCCCACTTTATGCCTTTTCATAAAAGAATAAAGATAAAAGGGGTGCCATGTGGAGCTCCAAGGAGCTCCACCATGCTTGGCCGGCCACACTTGGGCCCCCCCCCCCCACATGGGGGTGCCTTGGCTCCTAAGTCCTTCTAGAAGGCCTTTTGGAAATATCCCAAAAGGTGACTTTCCATTAAAAATCCCAAAAAGCACTTTCACTATTCACGATGACATTTTTCAGTGTCCGTTCGAACTTAAAATATTTATGTGGGCTTAGAACATTTCTAGTACCCACTAAAATAATTTTCAACGTGTTCTGGAACAATTCCAGTTTAGTGATTTCATCTGCGAAAAGCATCTGAAGCGGTTTCGGCAGCTCCGGAACATTTCTGGTTTTCATCTCCGAAAATTACAGAAAGTTTCCAGAATGATTCTGGCACCCTCCAAGAATTATCAGGCATGTCCCGAAACCAATTTGACTTTATGGTATCCTCTCAAACAACTTTTCAGTATCACCGGAACTCATCCGGTGACCTCTCTCGTCGGAACTTTTCCGCTGTCTCCGAAAAACTTTTTCCGGAAATTTTCTCTCAGACTCCCTGTCTAGTATTCAGTAGATAGATGACCCTTAAGCGTGTGACCCTATAGGTTCGGTGAAGTATAGACATGACACGGAACCCTTTCCGATCAATAATCAACATCGGAGCCGTGGACACCCATATTGACCCCCATACCCACATGAATGAATATTCAAGTGAACCTCCAGTTGCCGTGTGCTATTTCTGTTGCTTGTCGATATGTTACAAATACCCGAGGTGAGACATGTTGGCATTCCCGTGGATCAACAACTTGTCCACTATGCTAGTTACCTCGTTACCGGTATTGTTCTATTTTCTCGTTACCGTGTTCCGGCATCCCCGTGATCAAATCACAAAGTGTCTGGCCAGACGATGATGGATACTGTAACACCGAGAGGACCCAGATATATCTCTCCATTGTCGGAGGAGCAAATCCCAATCTTGAGCTATCAAGTTACTTGATATACTTTTCCATGAACCCGTAAACCACCGTAATAGCCACCCATTTACGGATGACGTTTAACAAACCCCAAAGTTCATGAAGCAAGTATGAAGAAACTCGATACTCTCTTGGTCTAAGGAATTATGCAAACATTAACCATCTCTGTGTTATTAACCATTAACTTGTGACGAATGAATCTCATAGCATAACATCAATCGGGTCGATTCAACACAAATGTTCTTCTAACATTGTGCCCTCAAAGTTGCTGGCATAGACATGCCCATGATTGGGAAAACATAATCATCATGCAACACTTGAGCTAGTCTTAGAGGCATGACTAGGAACACATTTTACCGTTTATTATTCCACACGTGCACATGGATTTTCCCCAGAGCCTTTATGGATATACGGGCTCGGGAACCACAACAGTTATAGCATTGAACATAAACATAATAATGAGCATGGAGATAAATAATAACATTTATTATTGCCTCTAGGGCATATCTCCTACATGTATCAAGTAGACCGACTCCTGCCTGCATCTACTACTATTACACCACACATCGACCAACTCCTGCCTGCATCTAGAGTATTAAGTTCATGAAGAACAGAGTAACGGATTAAGTAAGATGACATGATGTAAAGGAATAAACACAAGCAATATGATGTAAACCACATCTTTTGATCTTCGATGGCAACAATACAATACATGCCTTGCTGCCCCTACTGTCACCGGGAAAGGACACCGCAAGATTGAACCCAAAGCTAAGCACTTCTCCCATTGCAAGAAAAACCAATCTAGTTGGCCAAACCAAATCGATAGTTCGAAGAGACTTGCAAAGATATCAAATGAATTCAGAGGAGATTCAAATAATATTCATAGATAAGCTGATCATAAATCCACAATTCATCGGATCTCGGCAAACACACCGTAAAAAAGTATTACATCAAATAGATCTCCAAGAACATCGAGGAGAACATGGTATTGAAAATCAATGAGAGAGAAGAAGCCATCTAGTGACTAGCTATGGACCCGTAGGTCTGTGGTAAACTACTCACGTTTCAACGTAAGGGCAATGGTGTTGATGTAGAATCCCCCCGTTATCGAATCCCCCTCCGGCAGGATGCCGGAAAATTCCCCTAGATGGGATCTCACGGGTACAGAAGGTTGCGGCGGTGGGAAAGTGTTTTCGTGGCTCTCCTCATAGGTTTTGGGATATTTCAGAATATATAGGTGGAAGAAATAGGTCGGTGGAGTCACGAGGGGCCCACAAGGGTGGGGGGCGCGCCCTACCCCCCTGGGTGCGCCCTCCAACCTTGTGGCCACCTCGTGGCATGCACTCCAAGTCCTCTGGATATCTTCTGGTCCAAGAAAAATCATCGTGAAAGTTTCATTTCGTTTGGACTCCGTTTGATATCCCTTTTCTGTGAAACTCTAAAACAAGGAAAAAAACAGGAACTGGTACTGGGCTCTAGGTTAATAGGTTAGTCCCGAAAATAATATAAAATAGCATATTAATGCATGTAAAACATCCAAAACAGATAATATAATAGCATGGAACAATCGAAAATTATAGATACGTTGGAGACGTATCAAGCATCCCCAAGCTTAATTCCTGCTCGTCCTCAAGTAGGTAAATGATAAAAACAGAATTTTTGATGTGGAATGCTACCTAACATATTTATCCATGTAATTTTCTTTATTGTGGCATGAATGTTCAGATCCGTATGATTCAAAACAAAAGTTTAATATTGACATAAAAACAATAATACTTCAAGCATACTAACAAGATAATTATGTCTTCTCAAAATAACATGGCCAAAGAAAGCTTATCCCTACAAAATCATATTGTCTGGCTATATTCCATCGTCATCACACAAAATATTTAAATCAAGAACAACCCCGTTGACAAGCCAAGCAATTGATTCATACTTTTGATGTTCTCAAACCTTTTCAACTTTCACGCAATACATGAGCGTGAGCCATGGACATAGCACTATAGGTGGAATAGACGGTGGTTGTGGAGAAGACAAAAAGAAGGAGATAGTCTCACATCAACTAGGCGTATCAACGGGCTATGGAGATGCCCATCAATAGATATCAATGGGAGTGAGTAGGGATTGCCATGCAACGGATGCACTAGAGCTATAAGTTTATGAAAGCTCAAAAAGAAACTAAGTGGGTGTGCATCCAACTTGCTTGCTCATGAAGACCTAGGGCAATTTGAGGAAGCCCATCATTGGAATATACAAGCCAAGTTCTATAATGAAAAATTCCCACTAGTATATGAAAGTGACAACATAGGAGACTATCTATCATGAAGATCAAGGTGCTACTTTGAAGCACATGTGTGGTAAAAAGGATAGTAGCATTGCCCATTCTCTCTTTTCTCTCATTTTTTTTATTGGGCCTTCTCTCATTTTTGTTTTGGCCTCTTTTTTTTTCGTCCGGAGTCTCATCCCGACTTGTGGGGGAATCATAGTCTCCATCATCCTTTCCTCACATGGGACAATGCTCTAATAATGAAGATCATCACACTTTTATTTACTTACAACTCCAGAATTACAACTCGATACTTAGAACAAAATATGACTCTATATGAATGCCTCTGGCGGTGTACCGGGATGTGCAATGAATCAAGAGTGACATGTATGAAAGAATTATGAACGGTGGCTTTGCCACAAATACGATGTCAACTACACGATCATGCAAAGCAATATGACAATGATGGAGTGAGTCATAGTAAACGGAACGGTGGAAAGTTGCATGGCAATATATCTCGGGATGGCTATGGAAATGCCATAATAGGTAGGTATGGTGGCTGTTTTGAGGAAGGTATATGGTGGGTTTATGGCACCGGCGAGAGTTGCGTGGTACTAGAGAGGCTAGCAATGGTGGAAGGGTGAGAGTGCGTATAATCCACGGACTCAACATTAGTCATAAAGAACTCATATACTTATTGCAAAAATATATTAGTTATCGAAACAAAGTATTACACGCATGCTCCTAGGGGGATAGATTGGTAGGAAAAGACCATCGCTCGTCCCCGACCGCCACTCATAAGGAAGACAATCAATAAATACATCATGCTCCGACTTCATCACATAACGGTTTACCATACATGCATGCTACGGGAATCACAAACTTTAACACAAGTATTTCTCAAATTCACAACTACTTACTAGCATGACTCTAATATCACCATCTTCATATCTCAAAAACAATCATAAGGAATCAAACTTCTCATAGTATTCAATGCACTTTATATGAAAGTTTTTATTATATCCCTCTTGGATGCCTATCATATTAGGACTAAATTTATAACCAAAGCAAATTACTATGCTGTTTTAAAGACTCTCAAAATAATATAAGTGAAGCATGAGAGTTCATCAATTTCTACAAAATAAAACCACCGCCATGCTCTAAAAAGATATAAGTGAAGCACTAGAGCAAAATTGCCTAACTCAAAAGATATAATTGAAGCACATAGAGTATTCTAATAAATCACGCTTCATCCGTGTCTCTCTCAAAAGGTGTGTACAGCAAGGATGATTGTGGAAAACTAAAAATGAAAGACTCAAATCATACAAGATGCTCCAAGCAAAACACATATCATGTGGTGAATAAAAATATAGCCTCAAGTAAAGTTACCGATAGACGAAGACGAAAGAGGGGATGCCTTCCGGGGCATCCCCAAGCTTAGACTCTTGGTTGTCCTTTAATATTACCTTGGGGTGCCTTGGGCATCCCCAAGCTTAGGCTCTTGCCACTCTTTATTCCATAGTCCATCAAATCCTTACCCAAAACTTGAAAACTTCACAACACAAAACTCAACAGAATTTCTCATAAGCTTCGTTAGTATAAGAAAATAAATCACCACTTTTGGTACTGTTGTAAACTCATTATTTATTTATATTGGTGTAATATCTACTTTATTCCAACTTTTCCATGGTTCATACCCCCCGATACGAGCCATAGGTTCATCAAAATAAGCAAACAACACATAGAAAACAGAATCTGTCAAAAACAGAACAGTCTGTAGCAATCTGGATATTTCGAATACTTCTTTAACTCCAAAAAATCTGAAAAATTAGGACGACCTAAGATTTTTTTTATTAATCTTGTGTAAAAAATTCAGAGTTATTACACGCTTCAGTGAATTTAAACAATTCTGGGACTGGGCGCAAAAGTTTCTGTTTTTCAGCAAGATCAAATCAACTATCACAGTAAGCCATCCCAAAGGTCTTACTTGGCACAAACACTAATTAAAACACAAAACACATCTAACCAGAGGCTAAATGAATTATTTATTGCAAAACAGAACGTAAAAAGAAAAAATAAAAACAAAATTGGGTTGCCTCCCAACAAGCGCTATTGTTTAACGCCCTTAGCTAGGCATAAAACACGAATAGATCTAAATATTGTCATCTCCCCCTTTTGGGAAGCAAAGAGAAAATTTCTTATCCATGGCATTTATCTTTCTATTTTGTGAAATCACATGGCCATTAATAGTATAAGAAATATTAAGCACATTACGAAAATTTGCATCTAAGCTAGCCTTCATCTCTTTGATTATTTCATTTTGATAAAAGCACATAAGAGCAGTTGATTCAACATTTTCTCCCTTGGGGTGCCCAAAGATGGTTTTCATCTTTTCATAAGTGTCGATGGCATCCCCTCCAACAAAACCATTTTCAAATATAGAATCCAAAACTTGCTTAAAAGAAGGAGGCAAACCAACATAAAAGCTTTTCAAGTATATCTCAATCTGATATTGGGGCACATAACTAGCTCGAATCCTCAACAACCTATCCCAAGCATCTTTCAAAGATTCATCGAACAAAAAGCGAAAAATTCTGGGGTCATCTTCATCAAAATTATTGAAATCTTCTTTAACCACCCCGGTAAGTCTTTCCATAGCATCATTATTTATGAGCTTAGAAAGGACGGAGGGGTCATCCAATGCAAAACCTGGGAGAAGAGCCTTAGCCCTTCTAGAGTCGGCCATAGTGATAGAAAGACGAACAGAAAAGGGGCGAAGAAAAAGGCAAATCTTTTCGAAAATCATTTTAGAAGTGGGGGAGAGGAAAACGAGAGGCGAATGTCAAATAATGTAATGCAAGAGATCAGAGTTTATGATGGGTACTTGGTTTGTCTTGACTTGTCGTAGATCTCCCCGGCAACGGCGCCAGAAATCCTTCTTGCTACTTCTTGAGCTTGCGTTGGCTTTTTCCTTGAAGAGGAAAGGGTGATGCAGCTAAGTAGAGTAAGTATTTCCCTCAGTTTTGAGAACCAAGGTATCAATCCATTAGGAGACAACGAACAAGTCACCGAATACCTGCACAAACAAACACCAACTTGCACCTAACGCGATAAAGGGGTTGTCAATCCCTTCATGGTTATTTGCAAAGTGAGATCTGATAGAGATGGATAAACGGTAAAGTAATATTTTTGGTATTTTTGGTTTATGGAACAGAAAGTAAAAGATTGCAAAGGAAGTAAATAGGAAACTAAGATTGTAGATCGGAAACTTATATGATGGAAAGTAGACCCGGGGGCCATAGGTTTCACTAGAGGCTTCTCTCAAGATAGAAAATATTACGGTGGGTGAACAAATTACTGCCGAGCAATTGATAGAAAAGCGCAAAGTTATGACGATATCTAAGGCAATGATCATGAATATAGGCATCACGTCCGTATCATGTAGACCGACTCCTGCGTGCATCTACAACTATTACTCCACACATCGACCGACTCCTGCCTGCATCTAGAGTATTAAGTTCATGAAGAATAGAGTAACGCATTAAGTAAGATGACATGATGTAGAGGAATAAACTCAAGCAATATGATGTAAACACCATCTTTTTATCCTCGATGGCAACAATACAATACGTGCCTTGCTGCCCCTACTGTCACTGGGAAAGGACACCGCAAAATTGAACCCAAAGCTAAGCACTTCTCCCATTGCAAGAAAAACCAATCTAGTTGGCCAAACCAAACCGATAGTTCGAAGAGACTTGCAAAGATATCAAATCATGCATATAAGAATTCAGAGGAGATTCAAATAATATTCATAGATAAGCTGATCATAAATCCACAATTCATTGGATCTCGGCAAACACACCGCAAAAAAGTATTACATCGAATAGATCTCCAAGAACATCGAGGAGAACATGGTATTGAGAATCAAAGAGAGAGAAGAAGCCATCTAGCTACTAGCTATGGACCCATAGGTCTGTGGTAAACTACTCACGCTTCATCAGAAGGGCAATGGAGTTGATGTAAAAGCCCTCCGTGATCGAATCCCCCTCTGGAAGGACGCCGAAAAAGGCCCCTAGATGGGATCTCACGGGTACAGAAGGTTGCGGCGGTGGAAAAGTGTTTTCGTGGCTCTCCTGATAGGTTTTGGGATATTTAAGAATATATAGGTGGATGAAATAGGTCGGTGGAGTCATGAGGGGCCCACAAGAGTGGGGGGAGCGCCCTACCCCCCTGGGCGCGACCTCTAACCTTGTGGCCACCTCGTGGCTTTCCTGATGTGCACTCCAAGTCCTCTGGATGTCTTCTGGTCCAAGAAAAATCATCGCGAAGGTTTCATTCCGTTTGGACTCCGTTTGATATCCCTTTTCTGCGAAACTCTAAAACAAGGAAAAAAAATAGGAACTGGCACTGGGCTCTAGGTTAATAGGTTAGTCCCAAAAAATTATATAAAATAGCATATTAATGCATATAAAACATCCAAAACAGATAATATAATAGCATGGAACAATCAAAAATTATAGATACATTGCAGATGTATCCGTTTCCAAACGGATTCATGCCATCGGTACTCGCACCAAGCACGATGTTCCTTGGATCTTCTGCAGCAAATCTATATACGGTGTTGAATGCTCTCCACTGGCAAGCATCTGCGAGGTGTCTCAGCTTCGGATCATCTCCATCGTCGGGCTTCTTCCTCTCCGCGTGCTAGCGCATGAGCTTTGCTTCCTTAGGATCTACGAAATACCACTGCAGATGGGGAGTGATCGGAAAGTAGCATACAACTTTCTGAGGAGCTTTCTTTCCTGCCTTCTTGTATCGACAAGAATTGCACATTGGACAGCTGGTTTTTTCCGCGTGCTCCCCCCAATAAATGATGCAATCGTTCATGCATGCGTGGTATCTAATGTGCGGCAAATCAAAAGGGCAAACGATTTTCTTGGCCTCCTCGACACTAGTAGGACACAGGTTCCCCGCGGGAAGAACTTTATTATGAAGATACTTCAAATGCTCATCGAGAATTTTGTCTGTCCATTTGTTTTTGGCCTTCGTCTTTAGAAGTTCGAGCGTGAAACTCAAGCGGGTCACCTCGGGATCGCAGCCGTCATACAATGGAGTCTTCGAGTCTACTTCAAGTTGCGCCAGCTTGGCCTCCTCTCTAGAAGCAGCTCTCTCGCTAGTCGTACTCTTGCGAAGGAGGTCTCGAACATGAGGGTCCTATACGACTGCACTTAGTAGCGTCAATGACTGCGGCGTGATCGCTGCCTCTTCTCCGCCATGTCTGGACTCTTCTTCGCCATGTCCGGAATCTTCTCCGCCGCCGCCATGTCCGGACACTTCCCCGCCACCATGTCCGGCGCCATCGTCTTTGTGCCGATCGGTCATCTCATCGTCTAGCCCCATGTCATTATTCCCTGCCATGTGGACGTCCTCATCATCATCTTCATTTACCAACCTTGTATAGCCATCCATGAAACCATTCATCAGCAGGTGCGCCTTCAAACTGCCACGATCAAAAGGGTCCAAAAGGACTCCTTCTTTGCATGTTGTACACGGACATCTAATCCTAGTACGATTATTTGCGTACATGTCCATCACCGCGGATTGCAAGTATCGCTCCACCTTCCGTCCACTCACCTTCATGACCGAATGCACGGTATAACAAGCAAAAGGGTTATAAACAAAATGCATGCATGCATCAAAGTCATATAAAAATGTGGCATGACCATGCCGAAAAATAGAACATATCGAGTTTGCTCGAAATTCACCGAAAAGGAAATAAATCGACATTTCGGCAAAACATAAGCAACTCGGGGGCATGTCACTCGCACAAATCTCTCCATATGTCAAACACGCATATTCCCATTCTTGAAATGCACAACTTTTTACTCACCTATCTCAAGAGAGAGATCGAGCACGGTTAGATGAGGCCTTCGCTACCTATATATATATAGAGACGATCGAAACACTACTGCAGGATGCTGCTAACGCGACAATACAATAAGAGACCCTTCGACGAAACTATGTGTGATGCATTAATCGCAAACGATGATGTAAAAAAAACATCAAAAAAGATGCAAAACGTTTGCGATGGCGGATACATCAAATACGGTTCGGATTTTAGTTGTGTGTGTGATGCGGGGCATACGGTTCAGTTCAACAAACTGTTTGCGATGAGGAAGAAGAACAGAAACGGGCAGCCAAATGAAGGCGTGTGCGATATACGGCATACAGTTCAGTCGGATTAACTGTTTGTGATGAGGCGGAACAACAGAAACAGGCAGCCAGATGAAGATGTGTGCGATTGAGGGTATACACTTTAGACGGATGAACTGTTTGCGATTAGGCAACACAACAGAAACGGCCAGCCAAATCAACATGTCTGTGATTGATGGCATACACTTCACACGGATGGTGCAAACGCCACGTACGTGGCCGAGAAAGCGTGCCCATGTTACGCCATCCGGGAATAGTGCCGCAATTAGAAATTATAGAACCATCAATAAATTTTGAGCCTGCGTGCCGTCACATTCCAAATTACTACCACGCTATATTTTGTTGCAAATCTATTCACACCGATCAAAACCTAAACTGTTTCCCACTTAGGTGCGTATTAGTACTCGGTTATAAATACTACTACTCCAAGATAACTGCAAATTCCTCCTCAACTCCTCATCCACAAAAACAAACAAGTCATTAATCGTCGTTCCCTTGCGTCTGCCATGGCCAGCGTGATTTCTCGGTCGAGAGATTACTACCATGGAGAGGCGAGCATGGAAGCGGAAGCACAAGAGATGTCCAGCCTCACCGCGAAAGCAGCTGACATGTCCCGCCGCACGGCCGTAGCAGCACAGAGGTCCCGCCGCGCCGCCGAAGCAGCACAGAGGTCCCTCCGCGCCGTCGATGCAGCAGACTGGTCCGGCCGCACCGCAAAAGTAGCAAAGATGTCTCGCCGCGCCGCGAATGCAGCAGAGATGTCCTCCCGCGCCGCGCCGGCTTGGGAAAATGTCTCGCGGGCAGGCGAGCACTCTCACAGGCGCATGCGCGCTATGCTCGATGACCTGATGGTTCGGATCTTCGACTGGATGAAGCAGCAGGACGAGATGAATGCCTCATTTGAAAATGCTACCAGCGTCATCCGGGGACTAGGGGAGGATAGGGCGAAGCTCCGCACCGAGCGCGACCTGCTGATGGCGAAGATCGCTGGAACGATGAAGTAGCACGAGGAGACCACTGCCTTGTTGCAGAGGACCGACGTCATCATCAAGGAACTTATGGACGAGAATGCCATGCTCCGCATCAAGCACCAAAGGCTGGTGGAGGAATCCGTGGATGCTCTCAAGCAGCTTCTTGAGGACACGAAAGAGCTCATTGCCGCTCGCCGCGGGAACTAGTCTCCGCAGCCTGCAGCAACGCATCAAGAAAGTAGAGATCAGCGAGCCAGATCGTTGTCTTCCTTCTTCTTTTGCCCTTGTGTATTTCGGGCGTTGCCGCATGTGGCTTTTTTAATTATCTTCCTAAATATGTAAGACAATTATTATCCACTGTCATCGTCCTTATATTCATCAGTCTTGCTATAAGTTGCAGTCGATGCTATATAGGTCCGTCGGATCTTACATCAACATCTGTGCAAAACTTTCTTTTCAGATTTTCTTTTTCTCTCTTAAATCTCAGTCGAGTGAGACATAGCCACGATAGGAAACAGGAGCTCGGGCGCCATTAATGAAGACGTTGGGAGGGAGGTGTGCGGCGGATAGAGATCAAAGGGCTCTCCTCCCGATGAACACGTGCAGGGGTCTGATCGCACGCCTCCCGTACTCAAATAGCTACCCCGCACCACACCTCCTAGCCAATAAAAAAACTAGACGCGTGGCGCCACGTAACTGGTAAGTAGAATGCCCACGGTTTCAATAATACTTGTGTTTCCGATTTGTAACGTGACAACACTTATTCCAAAATGACTTTGTTGATTGTTAATGTGTGCGCCTTCACAAATCGGACAAAAAATTTACCGCATCATGTTGTTGCCATGTCATGACACCATGCCAAGTTTCATGATTTTTAGGTGAGTTTTGGATTTACGGGAATTTTAAAACCATGTTTCTTGATGTTTCCTGCCGAGACAAGACACCCAGATGTTTGAATTCCATTCCCACTTCTTCCGTGGGACCTAGAAATTCACCCAAGTACACATAAATGATTTTCCAACTAACTTTTGCGCACTAGAGCATGCGCTTGTAATTCAAATTTGAATTATGTGCATTAAATGCCTGGAAAATCAATTAATGAATAAAAAAGGCCAAACGAACCCGGAATAATTCCAAAATTTAGCACGAAACTCCTATTTGGTCCAAGCTGCCTATGTAAAAAAATCAAGGCGGGAGAAGGCAGTGTATGTCGTTTCGCACACGGAGGTGACACGTTCCCTCTCGGAAACACGAGCCTTCTTGAGAGAAGCTCCGGTTTGCAAGAAGCTTATACCAAAGATTGTCCCAATTCGGCCCAAAAAATAACCACAGCATGTTGGTGCCATGTCATGACACCATGCCAAATTTCATTATTTTCAGGTGTGTTTTGGATTTACAGGAATTAAAAAACCAAGTTTCTCATTATTTCCGGCCGAGCCACAATGCCCAGATGTTTGAATTCCATTCCCACTTCTTTCATGGGACCTAGAAATTCACCCAAGGACACACATGTGATTTTTTAACCAACTTTGGTGCACTGGAGCATGTGCTTGTAGTTCAAATTTGAATTATGCACATTAAATGCCTGGAAAATCAATTAACGTATAAAAAAGGCCAAACGAACCCGGAATAATTCCAAAATTTAGCATGAAACTCCTATTTGGTCGAAGCTGCCCGTGTAAAAAAATCAAGGCGGGAGAAGGCAGTGTATGTCATTTCGCACACGGAGCTGACACGTTCCCTCTCGGAACCACGAGCCTTCTTGAGAGAAGCTCCAGTTTGCAAGAAGCTTATATCAAAGCTTGTCCCAACTTGGCCAAAAAATTTACCACAGCATGTTGGTGCAATGTCATGACACCATGCCAAGTTTCATGATTTTCAGGCGTGTTTTGGATTTACAGGAATTAAAAAACCAAGTTACTCAATATATCCGGCCGAGCCACGATCCCTAGATGTTTGAATTTCATTCCCATTTCTTGCAAGGGACCTAGAAATTCACCCAAGAACACACATGTGATTTTCAACCAACTTTGGTGCACTGGAGCATGTGATTGTAGTTCAAATTTGAATTATGCACATTAAATGCCCAGAAATTGAATTAATGTATAAAAAAGGCCAAACGAACCCGGAATAATTCCAAATTTTAACACGTCACTCATATAGTTCTATGTTGCCTCTGTAAAAAATCAAGGGGGGAGGCATCGTATATCGTTTCGCACACAAAGTTGACACGTCCCCCATCGGGAACCACGAGTCTTCTCGAGAGAAGCTCCGGTTTGCAAGAAGCTTAGACCAAAACTTGTCCAAATGCGGTCAATTTTTTTACGACAGCATGTTGGTACCATGAAATGACACCCTGCCAAATTTCATGATTTTTAGGCTAGTTTTGAATCTACAGGAATTTAAAAATCAAGTTTCTCAATGTTCTCGGCCGAGCCACGACGCCCAGATGTTTGAATTTCATTCCCATGCTTGCATGAGACCTATAAATTCACCCAAAGACACACATGTGATTTTTCAACAAACTTTGGTGCACTGGAGCATGTGCTTGTACTTCAAATTTGATTTATGCATATTAAATGCCTAGAAACTCAATTAATGCATAAAAATGCCAAACGAACCCGGAATAATTCCAAATTTAAACACGACACTCATGTAGTTGCATGTTCACTGTACATAAATGCCCTAGCAATTGACACACCATCCTTCCCTCCATAACACCATTTTGTCTTTCAAAACATAATGAAAAAATCAGGTATATCCACAAACAGTTTACTAGCAAGAATCGTGTGGGATACGATATAAAATATCCTGGAGCACCGTCTTGTCTGGCTTACGTAGGAAGCTTCGTCATCTACAGTCCACCGCCCGCATTTGAACCACACTTGCACCGAGCGAAATTTTTCTGCCATCGCGGAAATATCTATCTCCCCGCCCCCTCCCTCCCACCAAAAGCAACATTTACACTGTTCCTCCTTGCTTTCCAAGTTCAAACCTTCACTGCTGCTTACTGGCAGCTCAGCCTCCTCACCGGCGACCCTTCTTCTTGCAGCGCCGCCTCCTCGCCGGCGACCCTTCTTCTTGCAGCGCCGCCTCCTCGCCGGCGACCCTTCTTCTTGTAGTGCCACCTCCTCGCCGCCGACCCTTCTTCTTGATGCGTGGCCTCCTCGCCGCCGACCCTTCTTCTTGCTACACGGCCTTGTCTATATGCTCAGGTAATCCACACCCTACCCACACCATCCTCCTCCTTCCCTGTCCAACATGCCCCGAACGATGGCGCGACACCTTCTGCCGAAATCACTGGCCCCGTCCTCCAATTAAGTGCCGCCCACAGCCATTTTGCACGCAGTATAACATGGAGCTCAGTAGCATCTGGCAGCAGAGAAGCAAATCGCGGCCGCACGCGTGCACGATGTCGCTATGGCTGCCATGCGTGCCGACCGCCAGATCTTGGAGGAGCACCTCGTCTTCGAGGCCACCGTCGGCACCGCCACGCGGTTGTCTACTTTAAAATATAGTTCATGCTGATTTCTCGAGGCCACCGCCAGTGCATTCTAGTGATTTGTCCTCTGTAATGTTAATATGCAATTTGATGTTCAGTTAACAGTTTGGTCCTCTGAACTGTAATGTTCAGTTAACAATTTGGTCTAACAATTGCTACATTTCGTAGTACTGTTCTCAAGCATTCTTCGTTTTGTTAACTGTCTTATCTTCTAGTACATGTTTCTATTCTGCAATGTCATGCTCAGTTAACTGTTTTGGTTCATTTGGTCTACTTTCCATTTAACTGTTTGGTTCAATTCTGCAATTTGATTTTCATTTGCTGTGGGTACAATTTTGTATTGTTATGCATGTGAGAAATAAATCGAATTTTGCTGTACTCAATACATATTCTACTGATAGTATGGCAACTCTCAGTTAACCTGATCAAGATCTTCCTTATATGTGTTGCAGGGAAACAATGAGAGACACTGCGGTTTACCATCGAGGTTTTCTCATGCATGGTCCTTTCGCTAATAGCACATTATTGTGCAGTTGCAGGAATCATTCTAATATTTAGGTTTCTTACAATTTGGTCTTGCACATGTAGGTCCTGTTGTCAGAGGCTTAGGCCCACTGTTCGACCCATTTTGCATATGGGGAAATGAGATGTCCATGAATATCAGTCAAGTCAAGAAACTCAGAAAGATTGTTAGGATGAAGAAACTTGCGATGAATAACAGCAAGATCTTTGTTTGCACAATGAGGAAGACATCAGTCAACTATATGATGGTACTAACTCTTTTACCTTGTTTTCAACCCTTGCGCCATTTCAAAATTTATAACAGCGATTTATGCATATCTTTGTTTTCAGTAATTTTCAAAGCAGTTCACCGATGATTACCTCTCAAACCACCTGCATGTTCAAGAGGCGAGGAAGGTATTCATTCAGCACCCACGATACAATTATCCATAGCCACTCGCCTAGAGTCTTCCTGAAGAGGACGAAGGTTGGACGGCCAATTATCCATTGCCACTGGCCTAAAGTTGCAAGGACATTCAACATCACTGAAGGCTCAATATTTGCCTTCCGCTTCTGCAGTTTCCCAGATGAGATTCATCTGTCTATTTACTGTGTATGATGCTAATTTCCAAAGGTTTTCGATGTTGCATGTGAAACTTGGTGCTATTGTGTAATGGCGTAACTGAGTGCTGAAGCTATCTGATGTAATTCGATTATGAAATCCTGGTTGCCGTTATACGGATATGAAATATCTGGTGTGTTTTATAAGAAATGCCCAGAAATTCAATTAATGTATAAAAAAGGCCAAACGAACCTGGAATAATTCCAAATTTTAACACGGCACTCATATAGTTCTATGTTGCCTCTGTAAAAAATAAAGGGGGGGGGGGAGGCAGCGTATATCGTTTCGCACACAAAGGTGACACGTCCCCCCTCGGGAACCACGAGTCTTCTCGAGAGAAGCTCCGGTTTGCAAGAAGCTTATACCAAAACTTGTCCAAATTTGGCCAACTTTTTTGCCGCAGCATGTTGGTGCCATGAAATGACACCATGCCAAGTTTCATGATTTTCAGGCGAGTTTTGAATTTACAGGGATTTAAAAACCAAGTTTCTCAATGTTCCCGACCGAGCCACGACTCCCAGATGTTTGAATTTCATTCCCATTCTTCCATGGGACCTATAAATTCACCCAAAGACATACATGTGATTTTTCAACAAACTTTGGTGCACTGGAGCATGTGCTTGTACTTCAAATTTGAATTATGCACATTAAATGCCTAGAAACTCAATTAATGCATAAAAATGCCAAACGAACCCGGAATAATTCCAAATTTAAACACGACACTCATGTAGTTGCATGTTCACTGTACATAAATGTTCTAGCAATTCAAACAGCATCCTTTCCCTCCGTAACACCATTTTGTCTTTCAAAACATAATGAAAAAATCAGGTATACCACAAACAGTTTACTAGCAAGAATCATGTGGGATGCGATATAAAATATCTTGGCGCACCGTCTTGTCTGGCTTATGCAGGAAGCTTCGTCGTCCACAGTCCACCGCCCGCGCTTGAACCACATTTGCGCGCCAGTTTCTCGCGGCACCGAGCGAAAATTTTCTGCCACCGCGGAAATATCTATCTCCCGACCCCCTCCCTCCCACCAAAAGCCACATTTCCACTATTCCTCATTGCTTTCCAAGTTGAAACATTCAGTGCTACTAACTGGCAGCTCAGCCTCCTCACCGGTGACCCTTCTTCTTGCAGCGCCGCCTTCTCGCCGGTGACCCTTCTTCTTGCAGCGCCGCCTCCTCACCGGCGACCCTTCTTCTTGTAGCGCCGCCTCCTCGCCGGCGGCCCTTCTTCTTGCTGCGCAGCCTCCTCGCCGCCGACCCTTCTTCTTACTGTGCGGCCTCGTCGATATGGTCAGGTAATCCACACCCCACCCACATCATCCTCCTCCTTCCCCGTCCCACATGCCCCGCCCGACGGCGCGACACCTTCCGCCAAAATCACTGGCCCTGTCCTCCAATTAAGCACCGCCCACAACCATTTTGCACGCAGTATAACGTGGAGCTCAGTAGCATCTGGCAGCGGAGAAGCAAATCGCGGCCACACGCGTGCGCGATGTCGCTATGGCTGCCATGCGTGCCGACCGCCAGATCTTGGAGGAGCACCTCGTCTTCGAGGCCACCGTCGACACCGCTATGCAGTTTTCTACTTTAAAATACAGTTCTTGCTGATTTCTCGAGGCCACCGCCAGTGCCTTCTAGTGATTTGTCCTCTTAATGTTAACATGCAATCTGATGTTCAGTTAACAGTTTGGTCCTCGGAAATGCAAAGTTCAGTTAACAGTTTGGTCCATCAATTGCTACATTTCGTAGTACTGTTCTCAAGCATTCTTTATTTTGTTAACTGTCTTATCTTCTACTACATGTTTCTATTCGGCAATGTCGTGCTTAGTTAAATATTTTGGATTATTTGGTCTGCGGTCCATTTAACTGTTTGGTTCAGTTCTGCAATTTGATTTTCATTTGTTGTGGGTACAATTTTGTATTGTTATGCATGTGAGAAATAAATGGAATTTGGCTATACTCAATACATATTCTACTGATAGTATGGCAACTCTCAGTTAACCTGATCAAGATCTTCGGTATATCTGTTGCAGGGAAACAATGGGAGACACTGCGGTTTACCATCGAGATTTGCTCATGCATGGTCCTTTCGCTAATAGCACATTATTGTGCAGTTGCAGGAATCATTCTAATATTTAGGTTTCTTACAATTTGGTCTTGCACATGTAGGTCCCGCGGTCAGAGGCTTAGACCCACTGTTCGACCCATTTTGCATATGGGGAAATGAGATGTCCATGAATATCAGTCAAGTCAAGAAACTTAGAAAGATTGTTAGGATGAAGAAACTTGCGACGAATAACAACAATATCTTTGTTTGCACAATGAAAAAGACATCAGTCAACTATAGGATGGTACTAACTCTTTTACCTTGTTTTGACCCCTTGCGCCATTTCAAAAATTGTAACAGCGATTTATGCATATCTTTGTTTTCAGTACTTTTCAAAGCAGTTCACCGATGATTACCTATCAAACCACCTGCATGGTCAAGAGGCGAGGAAGGTATTCATTCAGCACCCAGTTTACAATTATCCATAGCCACTGGCCTAAAGTCTTCCTGAAGAGGACGAAGGTTGGGCAGGCATTTATCCATAGCCACGGGCCTAAAGTTGCAAGGACATTCAACATCACTGAAGGCTCAATATTAGCCTTCCGCTTCTGCAGTTTCCCAGATGAGATTCATCTGTCTATTTACCGTGTATGATGGTAATTTCCAAAGGTTTTCGATCTTGCATGTGAAACTTGGTGCTGTTGTGTAATGGCGTAACTGAGTGCTGAAGCTATCAGATGTAATTCGATTATGAAATCCTGGTTGCCGTTATACGGATATGAAATATCTGGTGTGTTTTATAAGAAATGTCAATTTGATTACTACATGGATTATCAATAATAGGCTAATTACCCTACTTATTGGGGTTTTCTATTGCAGATGGTTACTCAGATAACACCATGGGCGATGAACTCAAACAACCCACACGGTTTCTAGAAAGTAGGTGTGTTGGATCAACTAACAATCACACACGGTTTCCGGCAGAGAACTGTTTGCATTAGGCCACCTTGCACAAACATTTCCACACAAAAAACTGTGTGTGATATACATACGAACAGAAATGTTTTTCTGGGATTCACCGTGTGGGATGTACATACGAACGGAAACGATTGGGTTTTGCTTCCTCACCCAATCGCACACGAGCTCATTTTGCCCCCGCCTGTGTGGCTGGAGGGCCTATCCCCGACGGTTTTTGGGTCGTGTGGGAAGGACCCCCTTATCGCACACACTCACTAGGCGACAGTTTAAAACTCTGTCGCGGAAAGGGTGTAAAAACCGTTTGTATAGCACGTCTCTGCACCAGTGAAAGTGTGTGGATGGCTAAATAGCTAGTTAGATCTAGTTGTTGGAAAGAGACATGACTCTGGCTAACTAATGGAAAGGGAGAGAGATGAGCTAGCTAGATCTATATGTATGGAAGGAGGGAGAGCAAAATAAATGAGGTAGCTAGAGAAGAGGCCATTTATGGAGGAGAATTATTGTGGAGGGGGGCATTAATGGGGAGAGAAGAGAGCTAAAAGGAAGAGAGAAGAAGGGCAACAATGGTGGAGAAATAACTTAGAGAGGGAAGAGGGGAAAGGAGGGGGGGAGGGCAAAGGGGGGAGGAGGGGGAGGGGTTAAAAGGTGGCACCAGCCACGCCTAGCAGTAGTGTTGTTTCCCAGATAGCGCTACTGCTATGGTGCTCAGTAGTAGCGCTTGTCAGAAGCTGCGCTACTACTAAGCGGGGCCCATTAGCAATAGCGGTGCTGTCAAAGCAAGCGCTACTGCTAAGATTTTAGCAGTAGCGCTTTATTTTGGGCCGTGCTGCTACTACAGCTAGTGTCGGTGGGCTCGTTGGGTCCCACTTATCAGTAGCGCTTTTCTCATTTCCAATGCTACTGCTAAAGCATTAATTGTAGCGCTGCCCAAGGCTAGCACTACTGCTAATTAGCAGCAGCGCTTGTTATTTTCCAGCGCTACTACTGATGTCCTACCTATAAGCATTTCCCTAGTAGAATCGATCTCGCTCCGTGTGGGAACCGTACGATTTTCGATGCAGGCACCACATCAATGTTGTGCATGGTATTCAAACATGCACGCATCACCTCCATACAGCATATATATAAATATGTTTAGGACACATGCATGCGATAGTTGTTGGATAGTACTCTCCCTCACATGGTTATCGGCGGCAAGCCTATGTATTCGTGGGCTCGCGTGGACATCCATGATCACTTTGACCGACAACGAGAGAGGTTACCATGGTGGATTCTTCTTCTTTGGTTCGTGTTACCGTAGTTGGTCATGGTGAGATTCCATTCCTAAGTTTGAGTGCATATGTACATACGCATGAATCCCCGTCACCAGCTCGAAGTGGGGTGTCACATACATATATACAACACGTCGTCAACCCTCGCTCCGTGTGGGGATTTCTGGTTCCAAAGCATGGAGCCACATCAAAGTTGTGCATTGGGTATTCAAACATCACACAACACTCCATACATATGTTTGGGCCACATGCAGTCGGTGGTTTTCTTCGGGCACACTACTTGCATGATTATCGACGAGCTAGCCCATCTATGGGGTCGCGTGGACGTCCATCACTTTGACAAACAACAAGAGAGAGGTTGTACGACCAAGGTGGATTCTACTTGGTCCGTTTTATGGTACATCTTGGTGAGATGCCCTCTCTCGCCGACTCAAAGTGTGTGGGGGGGGGGACTACTTCGCACTTTGCCGAACCTCAATGGGGTCGGGGATGTCTAGTTAATTTGCAAGGGAAATGTGACACATCAAACTTGTGAATTCGGTATTTAAATATCACACCACCCTTTTCATACATATAGTTGGGCTACCCGCCGGTGGTTCGTATGTGGTCTCACCCATCTCGTTCCAGAAGCACACATTTGTGGGCCCGCACACGGTCCTTGCACCTTTGACTGGAAGGGAAAGGGGGCCGGGGTTTGACCATGATGGAATCCTATAGGTTTAGTGTTACGGACTTATAGTAGGGTCATATGTTAGACGTAGCTATTTGGGGGCATGCGTTCATAGCTAGGATTCCCCTCCTGCCGACACGAAGTGGGGGAGGGAGGCTAGCAATACAGTCAGGTGCCACATCAAAGTTGTGCATTGGGTATTTGAAAATCAAACCACCCTTTTCACACATAGTTTTGGTCCACCTGCAAGTGTGTTCGTGTTCTGACCCTTTCCCGCGTTATTTTTGCCAAATTTATAAACATTAGACAAGTAAGATGACATAACAGACATGGTTCACTCAGACTACCAGTGTGCCATGCCCGTGTCCCTGTCAGCCACATCAGCACAGTACATTGGGCTCCATGAGGCTTCCCTCACAATCTCAAAAATATCTACCAGCCTGGAGGGTTTTTCTGTTTGGTAACACATCGTTATTATGTTTCGACCATGTGTGATGTTTGTTGTTCCCGCTCCCGCTCGCATCTGTTGAAAATATCAATCCCTTCATCAAAATTTTCAATAGCCCCGGCATTTTACTCCCACGTAGTAAAATTTTCAGTAGCCACGTCATTCCCTTAAACACCAGCTTGCCCCACCTCCACACACATACCCCAAAAACTCCTCGCGCACACACACACAAACACACCACCACAACCCCTCCCTCGCTCGAAACCCTACCAAGATCGCCACCGTCGCCATCGCCAGAAGGCCCTCCATTGTCAACATCTGTCGGCTTGCCCTTGCAGCTTACCCACCGATCTCCATACCCTAGCCGCCATGTGTTTCTTAGATGACGCCGGCCAAACACCCCCTTTCCCACAGATCCCCATCCCCATCCCGATAACCCACTCCAGAGCGTCGCAGCCTAAGCCCATCTACGCTTCCCGTAGAGCTCGAGGAGCGAATGGCCCAAAAGAGGTTTATCGGGGCCTCTTCGCTCGACGTTGCCGAGGTGGCCACCGGGGAAGCTGACGACCATTACTGGACGTAGGCTCTCAATCAGCGGGCTAGAGGATGCTGGTATGTCGCGGACGCCGGCTACGACATCGAGGTCGTCGACAGTGACGACCTGATGCAGGCTATGTCACAGGTTAAGTGGCCCACCCCAAACCCCTCGGGTTCAACAATCGTCGATCTCATCTACGGCCCCGCCGCTGATCTCCTCTGGCCTCGCTATCAAGAATTTGCTATCCTACATGGCCATCGAGCCTTTTTTGTCATTTCTGAAGGACACGTTCTGCGACGCTGGCCTGGGATCCACAGCTACCAAGTCAGACCTCATGGAAGGCGACCACGAGGAGGGCACCCTATCCGGCACTTCCAAGGGGAAAGAGCCCATCTGTGACATCCGGGGGGGCACCCTACAGCCATGCTCTTCCAAGGGGAAGGAGCCCATCTGCGACCACATGGAGCACACCCACAGTCCGTGCTCTTCCCATGGGAATGAGCCCATCTGTGACAAGTGAGGAAACCCATGATTTGTTTTGTCGTGCCTCTTCACAGGGGGAACCCATGATTTGTTTTGTCAAGCCCCTTTTGTAGTGTAGTGAGAATATGTCCGTTTTTAATTGCTATATTTGGTTGTTTGCATTATGCCTTGCTTATTTCAGTTGTTCACAATGTGATGCTCTATATGTGCAAGTATTTACTGTGTAGTACAATTTTATCAATACCAGTTTCAACAATACCAATAGGAGTGAATATATTTGCTTGCTATTAAGCCTGTTATAGTTAGCATATGCCTCTTTTAACGTTTTTTTGCTTGTTCAGTTGTTTGCAGTTAGCATATGTCCAGTTTCAATTGTTATCTTTGGTTGTTCGTAGTATGCCTTGTTTATTTCAGTTATTCACAAAGTGATGTTCTATATATGCAAGTATGAAGTGTGCAGTTCAATTTCATCAATACCGGTTTCAACAATACCAATATGAATTACTATATTTGGTTGCTGTTAAGCCTGTTGTAGTGAGCATATGCCTCTTTTAACGGTTTTTGGTTGTTCGGTTGTTCGTAGTTAGCATATGTCCAGGTTCAATTGCTATCTTTGTTTGATCGTAGTATGCATTGTTTATTTCAGTTATTCACAATGTAATCTTCTATATGTGCAAGTATGAACTGTGCAGTTCAATTTCATCAATACCAGTTTCGACAATACCATCATCAATGAGTACATTTGATTTCTGTTAAGCATGTTGTAGTTAACACTCCTTTTCATTTTTATTTAAAAATAACTAGAGTACTAAGACAGGCACAATACCAGTTTGAATGACTATATTTGCTTGTTGTTAAATGATAGGCCCGTTGCAGTTGACACACCTTTCCACGTCTTATTTTGCTTAACTAGTGTGCTTCAACCTTCACACTGAATCTATCATTTGGAGATTATGTTGTCTATTCTGGATATATTTGGTTGATGTTTAGCCTGTTGTGCTTAACATGCCTTTCGATGTACTTAGACTGGACAATTTTTAGGAACGACTGCTGTTTTCCATCGAGGTTAGTTTCATCCCATGGCTTTTATATACTCACTGTTTAGGATATTGGTAGCTATTACCATATAGGCCGGGTGCTGATAAGGGATTAATCGGTGAATCAGATATTTAACTGGATATATTTGTAATTCATTTATCGGTAGTTTAACTAGGGTCATATCTAATATATCTGAGACTACTTAGCAACATGCATTGTACTGAATGTCTAAATATGCAATCCTAGGCTACATAGCAACAATGAAGAGTGTTACATTAATGTTCTGATGATGTCTAGATATACATAGAAGAGCAGCAGCAACAACAACAACATAGCAGCAGTTAACTATAGTTAATCGGCTGATATTTGTAAAAATATAATAAAATCCCTCCGCCCCATAATATAAGATGTTAATTCATCCAATATGTGAGCATATTAGATGTTATAAGATCTTATATAATGGGACGAAGGGAGTGTTGTACTACATCATTGTGCAATTGTTGTTTAGCTTCTAATATTAATTTGATGCTTTTACGTACATACGTCATTGGTAAAGATCCGCGCTTCAACCCTTCTACGTATGGGGCAATGAGATATTCATGAACCAGCATTAAGTGAGGAAACTGATAAAAATTGTTAGTAAAATGGGTCAAAAGATGGCAACTAAACTATTTGTTTACACTTTATCTAAGACAACAGTGAACTGCAGGATGGTAAGTAAGAACTCTGCAACATTCTTTTTACTGCCCATAATGAGTTGTGTTAGATGACAATGTCTAAATCTTTTTCTTTTGCAGTGGTTATCAAAGCAGTTTACTCAAGATTACCTCTCAAAATACATGATTGGTGGGCATGCAAAGGTTAAAGTATGTCTACCAGAACATGCTGACTATCAAGATGTCCTCATGAAGACAATGAAGGATGGGCGGTCGGTCATCACAGGGGGTTGAACTAGAGTCGTGCGTGCCTTCTGCATGGAGGAGGGCACAATATGGGCATTTTGCTTCATGTTGTTCAGCAACCAGAATGTATTTCGCCTCTTTCTATACCGTCTTTAATAGTTCAAGTATACAATCGTGGTTCATCATTCTTTATTTGGTGCTTATGTAATTCTTAAACATATGTACCGATGAATCGAATAATGCATTGGTTGTTAGTGTGTGCGCCTTCACAAATCGGACAAAAAATTTACCACAACATGTTGGTGCCATGTCATGACACCATGCCAAGTTTCATGATTTTCAGGTGAGTTTTGGATTTACGGGAATTTTAAAACCAAGTTTGTCGATGTTTCTGGCTGAGCCAAGACGCCCAAATGTTTGAATTCCATTCCCACTTCTTCCATAGGACCTAGAAATTCACCCAAGTACACACAAATGATTTTCCAACTAACTTTTGCACACTGGAGCATGCGCTTGTACTTCAAAATTGAATTATGTGCATTAAATGCCTGGAAAATCAATTAATGTATAAAAAAGGCCAAACGAACCCAGAATAATTCCAAAATTTAGCCCAAAACTCCTATTTGGTCTAAGCTGCCTGTGTAAAAAAAATCAAGGCAGGAGAAGGCAGTGTATGTCGTTTCGCACATGGAGGTGACACGTTCCCTCTCGGAAACACGAGCCTTCTTGAGAGAAGCTCCGGTTTGCAAGAAGCTTATACCAAAGTTTGTCCCAATTCGGCCGAAAAATTTACCACAGCATGTTTGTGCCATGTCATGACACCATGACATGTTTCATGATTTTCAGGCATGTTTTGGATTTACAGGAATTTAAAAACCAAGTTTCTCAATATTTCCGGCCGAGCCACGATGGCCAGATGTTTGAATTCCATTCCCACTTCTTCCATGGGACCTAGAAATTCACCCAAGGACAGATATGTGATTTTTCAACCAACTTTGCTGTACTGGAGCATGTGCTTTTAGTTCAAATTTGAATTATGCACATTAAATGCCTGGAAAATCAATTAATGTATAA
The DNA here is from genome assembly GCA_011799875.1 of Thinopyrum elongatum. Taxonomy (NCBI): domain Eukaryota; kingdom Viridiplantae; phylum Streptophyta; class Magnoliopsida; order Poales; family Poaceae; genus Thinopyrum; species Thinopyrum elongatum. Next base: position 24,962 of record JAAAXO010000268.1, on the reverse strand, counting down.
AAAAGGCCAAACGAACCCGAAATAATTCCAAAATTTAGCACAAAACTCCTTTTTGGTCTAAGCTGCCTGTGTAAAAAAATCAAGGCGGGAGAAGGCAGTGTATGTCATTTCGCACACGGAGGTGGCACGTTCCCTCTTGGAACCACGAGCCTTCTTGAGAGAAGCTCCGGTTTGCAAAAAACTTATACCAAAGCTTGTCCCAATTCGGCCAAAAATTTACCACAGCATGTTGGTGCCATGTCATGACACCATGCCAAGTTTCATGATTTTCAGGCGTGCTTTGGATTTACAGGAATTAAAAAACCAAGTTTCTCAATATTTCAGGCCCAGCCACGACGCCCAAATGTTTGAATTCCATTCCCATTTCTTGCATGGGACCTAGAAATTCAACCAAGGACACACATGTTATTTTTCAACCAACTTTGGTGTAATTGAGCATGTGCTATAAGTTCAAATTTGAATTATGCACATTAAATGCGCAGAAATTCAATTAATGTATAAAAAAGGCCAAACGAATCCGGAACAATTCCAAAATTTAGCATGAAACTCCTATTTGGTCTAAGCTGTATGTGTAAAAAAATTAAGGTGGGACAAGGCAGTGTATGTCGTTTCGCAGACAGAGGTGACATGTTCCCTCTCGGAACCACGAGCCTTCTTGAGAGAAGCTCCAGTTTGCAAGAAGCTTATACCAAAGCTTGTCCCAATACGGCCAAAAAATTTACCACAGCATGTTGGTGCCATGTCAAGACACCATGCCAAGTTTCATGATTTTCAGGCGTATTTTGGAATTACAGGAATTAAAAAACCAAGTTTCTCAATATTCCCGGCCGAGCCACGACGCCCATATGTTTGAATTTCATTCCCATTTCTTGCATGGGACCTAGAAATTCACCCAAGGACACACATGTGATTTTTCAACCTACTTTGGTGCACTGGAGCATGTGCTAGTAGTTCAAATTTGAATTATGCATATTAAATGCCCAGAAATTCAATTAATGTATAAAAAAGACCAAACGAACCTGGAATAATTCCAAATTTTAACACGGCACTCATATAGTTCTATGTTGCCTCTGTAAAAAATCAAGGGGGGGGGGGAGGCAGCGTATATCGTTTCGCACACAAAGGTGACACGTCCCCCCTCGGGAACCACGAGTCTTCTCGAGAGAAGCTCCGGTTTGCAAGAAGCTTATACCAAAACTTGTCCAAATTTGGCCAATTTTTTTGCCGCAGCATGTTGGTGCCATGAAATGACACCATGCCAAGTTTCATGATTTTCAGGCGAGTTTTGAATTTACAGGGATTTAAAAACCAAGTTTCTCAATGTTCCCGACCGAGCCACGACTCCCAGATGTTTGAATTTCATTCCCATTCGTCCATGGGACCTATAAATTCACCCAAAGACATACATGTGATTTTTCAACAAACTTTGGTGCACTGGAGCATGTGCTTGTACTTCAAATTTGAATTATGCACATTAAATGCCTAGAAACTCAATTAATGCATAAAAATGCCAAACGAACCCGGAATAATTCCAAATTTAAACACGACACTCATGTAGTTGCATGTTCACTGTACATAAATGTTCTAGCAATTCAAACAGCATCCTTTCCCTCCGTAACACCATTTTGTCTTTCAAAACATAATGAAAAAATCAGGTATACCACAAACAGTTTACTAGCAAGAATCATGTGGGATGCGATATAAAATATCTTGGCGCACCGTCTTGTCTGGCTTATGCAGGAAGCTTCGTCGTCCACAGTCCACCGCCCGCGCTTGAACCACATTTGCGCGCCAGTCTCTCGCGGCACCGAGCGAAAATTTTCTGCCACCGCGGAAATATCTATCTCCCCACCCCCTCCCTCCCACCAAAAGCCACATTTCCACTATTCCTCATTGCTTTCCAAGTTGAAACATTCACTGCTACTAACTGGCAGCTCAGCCTCCTCACCGGTGACCCTTCTTCTTGCAGCGCCGCCTTCTCGCCGGTGACCCTTCTTCTTGCAGCGCCGCCTCCTCACCGGCGACCCTTCTTCTTGTAGCGCCGCCTCCTCGCCGGCGGCCCTTCTTCTTGCTGCGCAGCCTCCTCGCCGCCGACCCTTCTTCTTACTGTGCGGCTTCGTCGATATGGTCAGGTAATCCACACCCCACCCACACCATCCTCCTCCTTCCCCGTCCCACATGCCCCGCCCGACGGCGCGACACCTTCCGCCAAAATCACTGGCCCTGTCCTCCAATTAAGCACCGCCCACAACCATTTTGCACGCAGTATAACGTGGAGCTCAGTAGCATCTGGCAGCGGAGAAGCAAATCGTGGCCACACGCGTGCGCGATGTCGCTATGGCTGCCATGCGTGCCGACCGCCAGATCTTGGAGGAGCACCTCGTCTTCGAGGCCACCGTCGACACCGCTATGCAGTTTTCTACTTTAAAATACAGTTCTTGCTGATTTCTCGAGGCCACCGCCAGTGCCTTCTAGTGATTTGTCCTCTTAATGTTAACATGCAATCTGATGTTCAGTTAACAGTTTGGTCCTCGGAAATGCAAAGTTCAGTTAACAGTTTGGTCCATCAATTGCTACATTTCGTAGTACTGTTCTCAAGCATTCTTTATTTTGTTAACTGTCTTATCTTCTACTACATGTTTCTATTCGGCAATGTCGTGCTCAGTTAAATATTTTGGATTATTTGGTCTGCTGTCCATTTAACTGTTTGGTTCAGTTCTGCAATTTGATTTTCATTTGTTGTGGGTACAATTTTGTATTGTTATGCATGTGAGAAATAAATGGAATTTGGCTATACTCAATACATATTCTACTGATAGTATGGCAACTCTCAGTTAACCTGATCAAGATCTTCGGTATATCTGTTGTAGGGAAACAATGGGAGACACTGCGGTTTACCATCGAGATTTGCTCATGCATGGTCCTTTCGCTAATAGCACATTATTGTGCAGTTGCAGGAATCATTCTAATATTTAGGTTTCTTACAATTTGGTCTTGCACATGTAGGTCCCGCGGTCAGAGGCTTAGACCCACTGTTCGACCCATTTTGCATATGGGGAAATGAGATGTCCATGAATATCAGTCAAGTCAAGAAACTTAGAAAGATTGTTAGGATGAAGAAACTTGCGACGAATAACAACAATATCTTTGTTTGCACAATGAAAAAGACATCAGTCAACTATAGGATGGTACTAACTCTTTTACCTTGTTTTGACCCCTTGCGCCATTTCAAAAATTGTAACAGCGATTTATGCATATCTTTGTTTTCAGTACTTTTCAAAGCAGTTCACCGATGATTACCTATCAAACCACCTGCATGGTCAAGAGGCGAGGAAGGTATTCATTCAGCACCCAGTTTACAATTATCCATAGCCACTGGCCTAAAGTCTTCCTGAAGAGGACGAAGGTTGGGCAGGCATTTATCCATAGCCACGGGCCTAAAGTTGCAAGGACATTCAACATCACTGAAGGCTCAATATTAGCCTTCCGCTTCTGCAGTTTCCCAGATGAGATTCATCTGTCTATTTACCGTGTATGATGGTAATTTCCAAAGGTTTTCGATCTTGCATGTGAAACTTGGTGCTGTTGTGTAATGGCGTAACTGAGTGCTGAAGCTATCAGATGTAATTCGATTATGAAATCCTGGTTGCCGTTATACGGATATGAAATATCTGGTGTGTTTTATAAGAAATGTCAATTTGATTACTACATGGATTATCAATAATAGGCTAATTACCCTACTTATTGGGGTTTTCTATTGCAGATGGTTACTCAGATAACACCATGGGCGATGAACTCAAACAACCCACACGGTTTCTAGAAAGTAGGTGTGTTGGATCAACTAACAATCACACACGGTTTCCGGCAGAGAACTGTTTGCATTAGGCCACCTTGCACAAACATTTCCACACAAAAAACTGTGTGTGATATACATACGAACAGAAATGTTTTTCTGGGATTCACCGTGTGGGATGTACATACGAACAGAAACGGTTAGGTTTCGATGCCTCGCCCGATTGCACATGAGCTCATTTTGCCCCCGCCTGTGTGGCCGGAGGGCCTATCCCCGACGGTTTCTGGGTCGTGTCAGAAGGACCCCCTTATCGCACACACTCACTAGGCGACGGTTTAAAACTCTATCGCGGAAAGGGGGTAAAAACCGTTTGTATAGCACGTCTCTGTACCAGTGAAAGTGTGTGGATGGCTAAATAGCTAGCTAGATCTAGTTGTTGGAAGGAGACATAACTCTAGCTAACTAATGGAGAGGGAGAGAGATGAGCTAGCTTGATCTATATGTATGGAAGGAGGGAGAGCCAAATAAATGAGGTAGCTAGAGAAGAGGCCATTTATGAAGGCGAATTATGGTGGAGGGGGACATTAATGGGGAGAGAAGAGAGCTAGAAGGAAGTGAGAAGAAGGGCAACAATGGTGGAGAAATAACTTAGAGATGGAAAAGGGGAAAGGAGGGGGAGAGGGCAAAGGGGGGAGAAGGGGGAGGGGTTAAAAGGTGGCACCAGCCATGCCTAGCAGTAGCGTTGTTTCCCAGAAAGCGCTACTGCTATGGTGCTCAGTAGTAGCGCTTGTCAGAAGCCACACTACTACTAAGTGGGGGCCCATTAGCAGTAGCGGTGCTGTCAAAGCAAGCGCTACTGCTAAAATCTTAGCATTAGCGCTTTATTTTGGGACGTGCTGCTACAACAACTAGTGTCGGTGAGCTCGTTGGGTCCCACTTATCAGTAGCGCTTTTCTCATTTCCCGTGCTACTGCTAAAGCATTAATTGTAGCGCTACCCAAGGCCAGCGCTACTGCTAATTAGTAGCAGCGCTTGTTATTTTCCAGCGCTACTACTGATGTCCTACCAATAAGCATTTTCCTGGTAGAACTGATCTCGCTCCGTGTGGGAACTGCATGATTTTCGATGCAGGCACCACATCAATGTTGTGCATGGTATTCAAACATGCATGCATCACCTCCATACATCATATATATAAATATGTTTGGGACACATGCATGCAATAGTTGTCTTCGGATAGTACTCTCCCTCACATGGTTATCGGCGACAAGCCTATATATTTGTGGGCCCGCGTGGACATCCATGATCACTTTGACCAACAACGAGAGAGGTTACCATGGTGGATTCTTCTTCTTTGGTTCGTGTTACCGTAGTAGGTCATGGTGAGATTCCATTCCTAAGTTTGAGTGCATACATACATACGCATGAATCCCCGTGATCGGCTCGAAGTGGGGTGTGACATACATATATACAACACGTCGTCAACCCTCGCTCCGTGTGGGGATTTCTGGTTCCAAAGCATGGTACCACATCAAAGTTGTGCATTGGGTATTCAAACATCACACAACACTCTATACATATGTGGGGATTTCTGGTTGTCTTCGGGCACACTACTTGCATGATTATCGATGAGCTAGCCCATCTATGGGGTCGCGTGGACGTCCATCACTTTAACCAACAACAAGAGAGAGGTTGTACTTCCAAGGTGGATTCTACTTGGTCCGTTTTATGGTACATCTTGGTGAGATGTCCTCTCCCACCGACTCAAAGTGTGTGTGTGGGGGGGGGGACTACTTCGCACTTTGCCGAACCTCAGTGGGGTCGGGGATGTCTAGTTAATTTGCAAGACACATGTGACACATCAAAGTTGTGAATTCGGTATTTAAATATCACACCACCCTTTTCATACATATAGTTGGGCTACCCGCAGGTGGTTCGTATGTGGTCTCACCCATCTCGTTCCAGAAGCACACATTTGTGGGCCGGCACACGGTCCTTGCACCTTTGACTGGAAGCAAAAGGGGGCCGGGGTTTGACCATGATGGAATCCTATAGGTTTAGTGTTACGGACTTACGGTAGGGTCATATGTTAGACATAGCTATTTGGGGGCATGCGTTCATAGCTAGGATTCCCCTCCTGCCGACACGAAGTGGGGGAGGGGGGCTAGCAATACATTCAAGTGCCACATCAAAGTTGTGCATTGGGTATTTGAAAATCAAACCACCCTTTTCACACATAGTTTTGGTCCACCTGCAAGTGTGTTCGTGTTCTGACCCTTTCCCGCGTTATTTTTGCCAAGTTTATAAAAATTAGACAAGTAAGATGACATAACAGAAATGGTTCACTCAGACTACCCGTGTGCCACGCCCGTGTCCCTGTCAGCCACATCAGCACAGTACATTGGGCTCCAAGAGGCTTCCCTCACAATCTCAAAAATATCTACCCGCCTGGATTGTTTTTCTGTTTGGTAGGACATCGTTATTATGTTTCGACCGTGTGTGATGTTTGTTGTTCCCGCTCCCGCCTGCATCCGTCGAAAATATCTACCCGGCTGCAGGGTTTTTCTATTTGATAGCACACGGTTGTTATTTTGGGACCTTGTGCGATGCATTGTTTCTCAATCCCTTCATCCAAATTTTCAATAGCCCCGGTATTTTACCCCCGCGTAGTAAAATTTTCAGTAGCCACATCATTCCCTTAAACACCAGCTTGCCCCACCTCCAACACACCCCCCAAAAACTCCGCGCGCACACACACACAAACACACCACCACAACCCCTCCCTCGCTCGAAACCCTACCAAGATTGCCGCCATCGCCGCCGCCACAAGGCCTCCATTGTCAACATCTATCGGTTTGCCCTTGCAGCTTACCCACCGATCTCCATACCCTAGCCGCCCTGTGTTTCTTAGATGATGCCGGCCAAACGCCCCCTTTCCCACAGATCCCCATCCCATCCCGATCCACCACTCCAGAGCATCGCAGCCTAAGCCCAGCTACACTTACCGTGGAGCTCGAGGAGCGAATGGCCCAAAACAGGTTTATCGGGGCCTCTTCGCTCGACATTGCCGAGGTGGCCACCGGGAAAGCTGACGACCATTACTGGCCGTAGGCTCTCAATCAGCGGGCTAGAGTATGCTGGTATGTCGCGGACGCCGGCTACGACATCGAGGTCATTGACAGCGACGACCTGATGCAGGCTATGTCACAGGTTAAGTGGCCCACCCAAAACCCCTCGGGTTCAACCAGCGTCGATCTCATCTATGGCTCCACCGCTGATCTCCTCTGGCTCGATATCAAGAATTTGCCATCCTACATCGCCAGCGAGCCTTTTTTGTCATTTCTGAAGGACACGTTCTGCGACGCTGGCTTGGGATCCACAGCTGCCAAGTCAGACCTCATCGAAGGCGACCACGAGGAGGGCACCCTATCCGGCTCTTCCAAGGGGAAAGAGCCCATCTGCGACATCAGTGAGGGCACCCTACAGCCGTGCTCTTCCAAGGGGAAGGAGCCAATCTGCGACCACATGGAGCGCACCCAGAGTCCGTGCTCTTCCCATGGGAACGAGCCCATCTGTGACAAGTGAGGAAACCCATGATTTGTTTTGTCGTGCCTCTTCACAGGGAGAACCCACGATTTGTTTTGTCGAGCCCCTTTTGTAGTGTAGTGAGAATATGTCAATTTTTAATTGCTATATTTGGTTGTTTGCATTATGCCTTGTTTATTTCAGTTGTTGACAATGCGATGCTCTATATGTGCAAGTATTTACTGTGCAGTACAATTTCATCAATACCAGTTTCAACAATACCAATAGGAGTGAATATATTTGCTTGCTATTAAGCCTGTTATAGTTAGCATATGACTCTTTTAACGTTTTTTTGCTTGTTCAGTTGTTTGTAGTTAGCATATGTCCAGTTTCAATTGTTATCTTCGGTTGTTCGTAGTATGCCTTGTTTATTTCAGTTATTCATAAAGTGATGTTCTATATGTACAAGTATGAAGTGTGTAGTTCAATTTCATCAATACCGGTTTCAACAATACCAATATGAATTACTATATTTGGTTGCTGTTAAGCCTGTTGTAGCGAGCATATGCCTCTTTTAACGGTTTTTGGTTGTTTAGTTGTTTGTAGTTAGCATATGTCTAGGTTCAATTGCTATCTTTGTTTGATCGTACTATGCATTGTTTATTTCAGTTATTCACGAGGGGATGTTCTATATGTGTAAGTATGAACTGTGCAGTTCAATTTCATCAATACCAGTTTCGACAATACCACCATGAATGAGTACATTTGATTTCTGTTAAGCATGTTGTAGTTAACACTCCTTTTCATTTTTATTTAACTATAACTAGAGTACTAAGACAGGCATAAAACCGGTTTGAATGACTATATTTGCTTGTTGTTAAATGATAGGCCCGTTGCAGTTAACACACCTTTCCACGTCTTATCTTGCTTAACTAGCATGCTTAAACCTTCACACTGAATCTATCATTTGGAGATTATGTTGTCCATTCTGGATATATTTGGTTGATGTTTAGCCTGTTGTGCTCAACATGCCTTTCGATGTATTTAGACAGGAAATTTTTTAGGAACGACTGTTGTTTTCCATCGAGGTTAGTTTCATCCTATGGCTTATATATACTCACTGTTCAGGATATCGGTAGCTGTTACCATATAGGCCGGGGGCTGATAAGGGATTAATCGGTGAATCGGACATTTAACTGAATATATTTGTAACTCATTTATCGGTAGTTTAACTACGATCATATCTAATATATCTGAGGCTACATAGTAACATGTATTGTACTGAATGTCTAAATATGCAATCATAGGCTACATAGCAACAATAAAGAGTGTTACCTTAATGATCTGATGATGTCTAGATATACATAGAAGAGCAGCAACAACAACAACAACACAGCAGCAGTTAACAACAGTTAATTGGCCAATATTTGTAAAAATATAATAAAATCCCTCCGCCCCATAATGTAAGATGTTAACTCATCCAATATGTGAGCATATTAGATGTTCTAAGATCTTATATAATGGGACGGAGGAAGTGTTGTACTACATCATTGTGCAATTGTTGTTTAGCTTCTAATATTAACTTGGTGCTTTTAGGTACATAACACATTGGTAAAGATCCGCGCTTCGACCCTTTTGTGTATGGGGCAATGAGATATTCATGAACCAGCATTAAGTGAGGAAACTAATAAAGATTGTTAGTAAAATAGGTCAAAAGATGGCATTTAAACTATTTGTTTACACTTTATCCAAGACAACAGTGAACTGCAGGATGGTAAGTAAGAACTCCGCAGCCTTCTTTTTACTGCTCATAATGAGTTGTGTTAGATGACAATGTCTAAATCTTTTTCTTTTGCAGTGGTTACCAAAGAAGTTTATTCAAGATTGCCTCTCAAAATACATGATTGGTGGGCATGCAAAGGTTAAAGTATTTCTACCAGAACATGTTGACTATCAAGATGTCCTCATGAAGACAATGAAGGATGGGTGGTCGGTCATCACAAGGGGTGGGACTAGAGTCGTGCGTGCCTTGTGCATGGAGGAGGGCACAATATGGGCATTCCGCTTCACGTTGTTCAGCAACGAGAATGTCTTTCGCCTCTTTCTTTACCGTCTTTAATAGTTCAAGTATACAACCGTGGTTCATCATTCTTTATTTGGTGCTTATGTAATTCTTAAACATATGTACCGATGAATCGAATAATGCATTGGTTGTTTGAACCTGATGGATATGAATAAAACTATAGCCTACTTTCAAATTCAAATTTGGTACAATTTTAAATAGCAGTAATTAAATTAGGGTGAGATTACGCTCTGAAGGTCATTACGGCGCACACGGTCTGTAAAACGATGCGTGAGTGATATACATCTTAATCCGACACGGTTCATAGAGGGGAAACATGTGTAACCATGCACACAGTTGTCGTTTCGAAAGCGTGTGTGATGTTAGACAATATTACAAACGGTGCGAGCAAACTAAATGTTTATGATAGTTGCCTTCTCATACGTGGTTTACAATCATGAACTGTTTCTGATATCGTACACATCATAAACGTTGCACCACGGAATAACGTGTGCGATAGTTATACTGACTAGTACGATGTTCCGAAGTTTCGTAATCCCATCCAACACACGTACGATGATTAGCTAATCTTCTTAATTATCTATCGTATACGGTTCGGCAGAAGTGAATGTGTGTGATTGTCTGCTTATCGTACATGTTCTATAATCGTGAACTATTTGTGATGGGGCTCGCATCGTAAACGTAGCACAACAGAATACCAACTGCAATGGTAATGCGAGCATAAACGAGTAGAAAGGATGGAGCGTTTGAGATATTGGAGATATGACAAACAATTGTCTGAAGACTCGCGTTTGGGATAGATGCCGGCATCGCATACGCTTAGTTTTGCAAAATGTATGTATTGCTACTTCCTATCCCCGATGGTTTCTGGGTCGTGTGGGAAGGACCCACCTATCCCACACACTCGCCTGACGACGGTTTAAAATGCCATCGCGGAAAGGGCTTAAAAATCGTTTGTCTAGCAGCTTGTTGTACCGGTGTATGATCTATCATGCATGGATTTGTTGTAGCTCTTAGTGCTTCAAGGTGGTATATATCTGTAGGTCTTAATTAGTCATTAATTGCTGGCATAAGCAAAGTACTCCACTTATACACTGCCCTATCCCTAATTCCCTATATATGAATGAACAAAATGCAGCACAACTATTCTTAAATTCATTAGTACGCGAAAACATTGGTCCAATTTCCAAGGAAAATAGGTCAGAGCTGTATCTCTGGGAGCATTTCAGATGAACCAGCCCCAAAGCTAAAGCCAAAGCCAATCCATGATGGCAGAGTGGAAGGAAGAAGGATCTATCATGGATGGATTTGTGCTAGCTATAAATGCTTAAAGGTGGTATACATATTTAGGTCTTATTTAGTAATATGATAATTAAGATGTTATTCTTGGGTCGACACAATTCGACATGAAAGATACTACTTACATGTAACTCCCATTGAGAAACTAGTTCAAAGTAATGATACTTGATCATTAGAAAATGAGCTAGCAATATATCAGTGGCTGCCATGAGAGTGTCATAAAAGTATCCGTAAATTGCATGCTCAATTAGTTCCATATATATTGGTTTACTTTGCCGGCCCACGGTATTTATTTTCTTATTCTGAGCCAAAGGGTGTTAAACCTTCTACATGTAATTGACATGGTGATGCATGATCAACGAAAAAATTGCGATGATAATACCACTCTATAGCGTTCTGAGCAATGCCTTACTAAAATCTCAGCGTACAGTGTCTTGCTAATAGCACGCTATAGCGCGATATAGCACGCTAATAGCATATTTTAAGGGCCACAGTATTTTGTCATAGCACACTATTTTTTTCATTTTGCATGATACCTGATGTTTTAGAACAGAAGAAGATAAGTTGTGAAGAAATTAGATGCGAGCTCTACGGAGTCAGATGAGCCGCTGAGAGAAAGGCAAACACCTAGCATGAGGGAGCTGAACTTCGTATTTTCTAACTGTGTTCTTGAGGTAAGGGTTCATCCCTATATAAGCACATTATGAGCACGTCAGACACATGATAGAAAGAAACACGAAGCATATATACATGACTTGCATACATGCATGTATATTTACTGATGGTTGAAACAAAGGGGAACCATAAAACGAAGAGGAACAATAGAACGAAGGAACATTTGCCATATGCACAGAGCAATAGCATTTGTTCACTTATTTACATGGCTTAGCAACAATGAGGTACCAACACACACAGGCAGCTTACAGCCACTATAGGCTTTAGCAGAAGAGGGCGCATCCGCCATAGCATGTGCCACCGCACGTAAAGAATGACGCCTTCTTGCATGACTGGCATGCAGGAGGTTTGGCAGTGCAGATGCCGCTGCAAGTAGTGTTAGAGTAGTTGACACAAATGTCCACACAGTCGAACAGACAATCTTTGCATTCCGTGGCTGCCACAGGCTGGCTCATGTCCAGCACAAGCACGACGCAAACGGCCACGACGATGGCACCAGCCAACTTCATAGACGAAGCCATTGATGAATTGGGTGGGTGATTCTAGTGGAGGATTGAGGGAAACAGATGCAATGGATGGAGATGAGCTAGCTAGCTGCTTAACTGGTGCATTCCCATATGATGGAGCTGGATGCTATTTATAGGCAGCCAAGGTGAGGCCAACCCATTACTAGCTAGCTACCAAGTACTCCATCTCCACCTCGCAAGAAAGAGAGAACTAGCTAATTTACTTATCTGTATGCTTTATATTTTTTGACTGAGATCCATACTATTTAATTTAGCCGTTGCTGACTTCAGTATCATATATATACCTTGTGCACCAATGATTGAATGCTTGCACTTTGACATGAGAAGGATAATATACAACAAAGTGACCCATACGTTTGCGCGGTTTGTGTATTGTTAGTCTTTGCCATTTGCTAACCCTCGTAGTACATGATTTCAATTTAATATTGTTAAACAATGCATCATCTGTATGTACTGTTGTACCCGTTGCACCAAACATGCTAGAACTACGTAATGCATCTTATGTACCCAACATAACTTCATTCTGAACTAATCAAACACCCCCTGAATTTCAGGATGGGCCTTATGTCCCCACTAATGACCAATTAGAATGTGACAAATCATTACGTAACCCCCTCCCCATGTAAGCCCCCATAGGTGTAGCAAAGCTCGTGATGTACCCTAGTCCTTAGAGGTTAGTATCTAAGATCTCTCATACACATGTGCATGCATTTCCGTACGTTGCAGTTAGTTAGGTCTCTCTCTCTATTCCTTCGCTGATGTATTGTATATCGACACATGTAAACCTTGATGCAAGCATTATATGATTCAGCTTTGTAATCAGAGCCATCTGCTTGACATTGAGCAACATCCAGACCAATTCCAGCGTCCCTTTTCTTTTGTCGCAAACCTTGCACACCTCTCCTAGTTTCTCTGTTGGTGCCATGGTGCCCATCATCACCACTGCTTCAACTCTCTCTTCTTACCCTCCCAACTAATTTTTCACATTTCAGGCCCGCATTGCTATGCATAATACCAACATCCACTCTTACATCCCTTTCAAACTCAGCCTACCCACCAACAACTATCATAAATATCAGATTTCTTGTTGTTCGTCCTCTCCACCCGCGTTGTGGTGTTGTATTCGACCACATTAACAAGACGTTTGAACTTCACGTCGATGATCCCGAGTTGCGATGTCACGACATCAGGATCTTAGGGTGGATCTAAACCACGATCGGCGGTGTCTTCTGGACCTTGCAATATCCTCCGACGGCACTGCCATGTCAGCATGGACTCGCCTCCACCAGTACTTCCTCAACAACAATGCCACCCACACCTTTCATCTTAACAGGAAGTACCGCATGCTCATCTTGGGCACTGTGTCGGCCACTGAGTACGCATGACAGTCCAAGTTCGTCACCGACTTCCTTGCTGAAGTTGATGAGGCCACGACTGATCGGAATCTCTCCCTCCAGTTCCCTCCATGACACGGACCAGATTATGGGCGCTCATGTATCACCTTGTTGAATCGAAGATTGCTCAATCATCAACTCATTAGCAGGTAGTCCGGGTTTGACAATAGGGCATTCTGATCCGACTGAGTACCCTTACTCACCGGTAAAAACGGATATACACATTTCGTATAACCGCAAGAAGATCATATTGTGTACTTCTAGAGTAAGTTCTCCCGAAAACTTTGTTGTCCAATTATCTTATAATCTACGTCTACATACTTGGAAAATATAACCCCACAGGTGTTCTTACTGCATGTGGGATCAATTTCAGTATTCTTAAATAACCCTCCATCCCAAAATAAGTGTATCCAGGTTAGTACAACTTTGTACAGAAGTTAGTACAAAGTTGAGACATTTATTTTGAGACGGAGGGAGTATGTTCTAATTGATTGATTTTTTTCTTAAAAACATTTAAAGTTCAGCTTTTAGTAGAACTGACTATTTCTTAGCACTCCTTGCTGATGACTTCCTCATACAAAACTAGGTAAATAAAACAATATATATTTTTAAAAATAATATATTTAATAATAGCAAAATATACTTTCAAAATATAAAATTGTCAACAGAAGTATAGCCACGGAAATGAGTGGATAACAACACTAGTTTTCATGATAGCAAGTATCCTTAGAAATGTAATAAAAATTATTCATGTGGAAAACCGAAATATTCAATTATATTCAAGTTCTAGCTCCTAATGCTAATTAAGATGTTATCCTTTGCTGGACGCAACTTCTTACCAACGTCACCTATTAGACAATAGCGCAACTAGTACCGAGCTTATTGAAAGGAATAATTCCTTTGCGTTAGTAATCTAGCTAGTGGCAATATTTTGATGAGCACGCATCAATATAACTGGATTGGAGTATAGTGTGACTAGCGGCACAGTTGACTATGAAAATAGATAGTAGGCCTTTTCTTGTGATCTTATTGATGAAATAGGGGTTCCCCCGCTTTGGATTACAAAGCAATCATCACCGATACAACCAACGATAGGTGATGGGGCGGAAGCAGCACAGGCACGCCCAAAAGAAACAAAGAGAAAAACAAAAGAAACAAATGCCGACATCGCCGGATCAACGAAAACGAAGCAGCTTCGAGCCTGCCGCGCCCACCAGGAAACCTCCTCCAAGCTCCTATACTCCGAAGCGCCGATACCAATCAACACCTTCAGGAAGGGATATCATTGGTTAGAGATTGCTCGCCAAGTACTTAAAACGGCTTAGTCATCGAATAAATAAATAAATATATCAAAATGGTCGGGCCTGCCACAACCGGAATGAAAATGCCGACGCCAGGGTCTGACCCCACCTCCCTTGTGCACAAAATAGTTTTATTTCTTTTTAAAAATAATAAATGAAATTTTTGGTATTAATTGATGCAGTATCATACATAATTATCATATTAATCCCAAAAACAAGGTCTCATGTGATTTTGGGGGCCTTTTTGCTGAGAGGCACAAGCCCAGCCTAGACATCGGCCAATCAGGCGAAGCTTCCCATGCCGAGATTTAGAGCACGTACAACCAGAGCGCTCAGATCGCTCCAAACGCCTGTGCGGATAGACCGGTGGCTTTCCGGACCGCAAATTTCCACCCAGCCGGATCCCACATAATTAGCCCAAATAGCCGGACTGACCAGCAGCCCCAAATCCAACCCTTATTTTGGTCGGTTATGGGCGGATCGGACGCAGCCACCACGTCAAAATCGGGACACCCTGGACCACCCCATCCCCACCCGGACGCAAACATAGCTCACTCTTGACCTCTCTGCTCCCCTTCCACTCTGCTCCTGCTAGCTCCCATCCCTATCGCTTCCCCTTTCCGAGCAACCATGGCTGGTCCTCACACCGATTTCAGCGTCGGATCTGGCAACGAGGCGGATCCCATCGCCTGAGATGGCTTGCCGCAATCGGATTGGGATAGCGAGGACCACACCCTTCGTGGATGGATAGGGGCGGGAGCTCGAGCTCTGCAATGTCCCCAGTAGCTCGACGAGGCAATGCAGCCGACCGTGCCGGCTCATCGCGGTCCTCGCAGACCTAGATCTGTCACCCACAATGGCCCTCCCGTACCACTTCGGGCCTAGCTCCTTCCGCCCGTCGCTGGGTGTTCGTTCTCGCACCACCAAGCCCGAGGAGGAGGATGTACGAATCGGAAGCGCAAGCCGCTCGCCATGCGTGGTAGTGGATCCACTAGATAGCCGGTTCCTCGCGCGTCGGCCGCAGGTCCTGCAAGTCCACCCCAACCGACCCGGAGGAGTTCTCCGCGACATCATCCTCCTGTCAATGACCTCGGCAGAGATGGATGCCCAGTGCCACCGCTGCAAGAGGGTGGCCATCGTGGAAAAAGCCACTCGACTTGTAGAGGAGCAAGTCCGTGCCACCCGGCATCTGGTTGGGATCATCTCTTTCTCATTATTGTACGGCAGTAGCATGGCGAGCAATGACGACGACCGCCCTCCGGCCGTCGATGCCTTCACCGAAGAATTTATCTATCGTTTAGGCTTACCGTATCTAGGTGATGATGGGCATTTTATGTCTGATTGTATGAAACTTGCGATCCCCTTGTGTTTGCTAGTGCTATGGTCAAGTTGTTTCTTTTTTTTGAACCCGTCCATATATTAAAACTTAAAACAATTGAATACAATCATTCTTTACAGCATTCATCACGCAGGGCGGAAAACTATTGCACCTATTATCAAAACTAAACTTCGCTATTTGGTATGCCACCACATTGGCTTCTCTATCAATCTCCACCAGTTTAAAATTTGGTAGAAGCTTGGTGATGGCTACCGCTTCCTTTTTCAGATCCACAAGATGTTTCTACGTAAAATATTGATCACATTGCGTGGGTAGCACGAATTTGAGGGGCCGGATTTGAGGGGGACGGCATGAATTTGAGGGGCCGAATTTGAGGGGGGCGGCTACGGACGGGGAGAAACAAGGGGTGACCGGTCGCTGTCCGCGGACACATCCACATATGTATAGGGAGTCGAGTCCCGCTTCGGTACAACCTCCCTCACAAAGCGTATAAAGGGCAGTATGGACCTTTCACACTCCAGAAACTACTATGTACATTTGCCTCTATATCGCTTACCCCATACCATAGCGCGCTCATGATTTAAAGGAAATACCCATACCATAGCGCAAAGCCACACTTGTTGGGATTCGAAGTCCTGACATCCTGTTACGGTGCGTCGAAGCTAACCAATTGCGCTTACAAGTTTTGTGAACAAAACGGAAAGCGTATGTTTAAGAACACTACATCCGTCCGGAATTTTAGGCGCCCACCCATAAATATTAGGCCGTGTACGTGCTTGTGGGGGAGCAACAGTATTGCTAAAATCTCAGCATACAGTGTCTTGCTAATAGCACGCTATAGCGTGATATAGCACGCTAATAGCATATTTTAAGGGCCACAGTATTTTGTCATAGCACATTAATTTTTTTCATTTTGCATGATACCTGAAGTTTTAGAACAGAAGAAGATAAGTTGCGAAGAAATTAGATGCGAGCTCTCCAAAGTCAGATGAGCCGCTGAGAGAAAGGCAAACCCCTAGCATGAGGGAGCTGAACTACGTATTTTGTAACTGTGTTCTTGAGGTAAGGGTTTATCCCTATATAAGCACATTATGAGCACGTCAGACACATGATAGAAAGAAGCACAAAGCATATATACATGACTTGCATACATGCATGTATATTTACTGATGGTTGAAACAAAGGGGAACCATAAAACGAAGAGGAACAATAGAACGAAGGAACATTTGCCATATGCACAGAGCAATAGCATTTGTTCACTTATTTACATGGCTTAGCAATAGTGAGGTACCAACACACACAGGCAGCTTACAGCCACTGTAGGCTTTAGCAGAAGAGGGCGCATCCGCCATAGCATGTGCCACCGCACGTAAAGAAGGACGCCTTCTTGCATGACTGGCATGCAGGAGGTTTGGCAGTGCAGATGCCGCTGCACGTAGTGTTAGAGTAGTTGACACAAATGTCAACACAGTCGCCCAGACAATCTGTGCATTCCGTGGCTGCCACAGGCTGGCTCATGTCCAGCACAAGCACCACGCAAACGGCCACGACGATGGCACCAGCCAACTTCAGAGATGAAGCCATTGATGAATTAGGTGGGTGGTTCTAGTGGAGGATTGAGGAAAAACAGATGCAATGGATGGTGATGAGCTAGCTAGCTGCTTAACTGGTGCATTCCCATATGATGGAGCTGGATGCTATTTATAGGCAGCCAAGGTGAGGTCAACCCAGTACTAGCTAGCTAGCAAGTACTCCATCTCCACCTCGCAAAAAATAGAGAACTAGCTAATTTACTGATCTGTATGCTTTAATATTTATTGAGTGAGATCCATACTATTTAATTTAGCTGTTGCTGACTTCAGTATCATATATACCTTGTGCACCAATGATTGAATGCTTGCACTTTGACATGAGAAGGATAATATACAACAAAGTGACCCATACGTTTGCGCGGTTTGTGTATTGTTAGTCTTTCCCATTTGCTAACCCTCGTAGTACATGATTTCAATTTAATATTGTTAAATAATGCATCATCTGTATGTACCGTTGTACCCGTTGTACCAAACATGCTAGAACTACTTAATGCATCTTATGTACCGTACGTAATTTCATTCTGAACTAATCAAACACCCCCCTGAATTTCAGGATGGGCCTCAGTCCCCACTAATGACCAATTAGAAAGTGACAAATCATTACGTAACCCCCTCCCCACATAAGCCCGCATAGGTGTAGCAAAGCTCGTGATGTACCATAGTCCTTGGAGGTTAGTATCTAAGATCTCTCAAACAGCTGTGCATGCATTTCCGTACATTGCAGTTAGTTAGGTCTCTCTCTCTATTCCTTCGCTGATGTATTGTATATCGACACTTTTAAACCTTGATGCTAGCATTATATAATTCAGCTTTGTAATCAGAGCCATCTGCTTGACATTGAGCAACATCTAGACCAATTCCAGCATCCCTTTTCTTTCGCCGCAAACCTTGCACACCTCTCCTAGTTTCTCTGTCGGTGCCATGGTGCCCATCATCACCACTACTTCAACTCTCTCTTCTTACCTTCCCAACAAATTTTTCACATTTCAGGCCCGCATTGCTATGCATAATACCAACATCCACTCTTACATCCCTTTCAAACTCGACCCACCCACCAACAACTATTATAAATATCAGATTTCTTGTTGTTTGTCCTTCCACCCGCGTTGTGGCGCTGTACTTGACCACATTAACAAGACGTTTGAACTTGACGTCGATGTTCCCGAGTTGCGACATACCGACATCAGGATCTTCGGGTGGATCTACACCACGATCGGCGGTGTCTTCTCGACCTTGCAATGTCCTCCGACAGCACTGTTATGTCAGCATGGACTCACCTCCACCAGTACTTCCTCAACAACAATGCCACCCACATCATTCATCTTAACAGGAAGTACCGCATGCTCATGTAGGGCACTATGTCGGCCACTGAGTATGCATGACAGTCCAAGTTCGTCACCGACTTCCTTGCTGAAGCTGATGAGGCCACCACTGATCGGAATCTCTCCCTCCAGTTCCCTCCATGACACGGACCAAATTATGGGCGCTGATGTATCACCTTGTTGAATCGAAGATTGCTCAGTCATCAACTCCAGTAGGTAGTCCGGGTTTGACAATAGAGCATTCTGATCCGACTGAGTACCCTTACTCACCGGTAAAAAGGGCTATACACACTTCGTATAACTGTAGGAAGATCATATTGTGTACTTCCCGAGTAAGTTGTCCCGAAAACATTTTTGTCCAATCTATCTGTCTATCTATCTATCTATCTATCTATACCTATACTAATTACAGACTCTCCAGAAATTACCACGTTAATCAGAAATTACGAGCCGTTTATCTCGTGGGGCCAAATTATTGCGCTGTAGATCTTCCGATTTTTTCCAGTTAAAACTAGATCCTAAATGCATGTAAATATGACCCTACCTACACGTAATCCCCTGGTCAAGTGGGTCCAGCTTATACAACATCTGGGATTTACAATATTCTATTATAATATTTTTCCTGAAGAAAATAAGCCGGTTGTTTGCTGCTAGATCTCTCACGTATCCTCCTTTCTTTTTTTCTTTGAGAACACGTATCCCCCTCTCTCTCTCTCTCCTCATGTCTCTCTCCCAATCTATCACATATCTGAAAAAATCTCACGGTTGTTGACCGCTAGATGTCTCACGTATCCCCTTCTCTCTCTCTTTCCTTATGTATCTCTCCCAATATCTCACGTATTTCAGAAAAAGATCTCCCTAATCACATATCACGTACTCATCTACCAGACACCTGACGCAGAATTATCGTAGCAGCAAATCCAATTAAAGATGCACTAGCTCAGGCTTGCCCCACGCTATTGATGAGATAGCTGGCTGCCGAACACTTGGGCGGAGCGGACATCGAAGGTGAAGTTCAAGCGCCACGAAACAATAGTACCAGCGCTTTGTTCCTTAAGCCGGAAACGGCATTGGCTAGCCAGAGGTATGTAATCAACTGGTAATGATAGTAATACATAGATGACTAGGTACGTAATATATTGATCAGTACATTAATATTACTGTAGGTATGCGTCGATTGATATATGTCGATGGCTCGGCATATTAAGCATGTAGGCGTACATGTTGTTAGTTTTGGCAGATGCGCACCAACGGAAAAGTAGCTCGAAGCAGGAAGCTTCATGGAGCTTCATGGAGGCTAGCTAGCCCGATGGATTTCTAGGCTGGTGGAAACATGCACGCAAGGAACGCAGGCAGAATCGATTGGTTGCAACATGCATGTATGGTGTCTATTGTTTCTTTATGTTAATTTGATCTCATCGTGTGATTACAAGCTATAGCCTAATTGCACATATCTAACTCGGATAAGGACTTCTGCTCTAATACGGACAGGTATGCAGCACATGGCGTTTAATTTTAGCACATGCAACAAGTACAAATTCGTCATGCTATTGATCTATCTTAACCTACGATTTGCATACTCTTAAAACTAGAAAAATACCCTTCAAATCTTCTTATTAGGGTTTGGTCATAGTTACAACCATCTTTATTCGGCTAATCAGGCCTTCAATTTTCACACGCCTATACAAAGAGGATGATGTCTAAGGAATCCATCGACGGTTCCAAACCATGATCCACTTCCGCCAAGACTGATTGTGACGAATTAATACATCAATCTGGTGCTTTTGGACCAGTACGCGAAGAAGAAGGTATTCAGAAAAGTTATCAGGTAAAATTTGATCAAACCCCATTTTGGTCAATAATTTTATCACACAAAAGCGAGGGCAAAAAAGCAACTTGATCATTATTGTTTCCGTACTTAATTAATACATATTAGTTTCTTCTTATTTTTCCAAATTTTCTCTAGCTCCTCAGTGTACATAGATTGGAACACCACACACGTTGATCACTGAGAAACCTTTGGCGGACCACCGGAGTTGCCGTCGTCACGTTCATCGATGAATTTGAGTTTGACAGAAAATTCCACCACTGTATCACTACTGGGGTCCAGATTCTAGGCTCATGTCTCTGACCATAGTTACATACATAGACGAGACATACGCAAAAGTTGTAAGTTAATTCATGGATGATTCGGATAGCATAGGTTTGGTCGTAGCTGTTCAATCCATACATTACTACTGATGTATTACTTTACATATCCTTTCTCCCCTTGACCTGCTACAAAAAGTGGTTAACATCCATGTGAGACGGCGCACACAAGCTATGATCGTCAATGCAGGATGCTAGGATGAAGTATGTGTTTTTAATTAATTATTCAAATAGAACCTTAGCAAGTATTCTTTGTCTCTGTACGTACATAAACATATATAAGTAGGAGATTTTGCATGTCCACTGTCAATACAAGGCCAACGATCAACAAACATTCAGTTGATTTTATTTTGTATAATCAGTATGACTTACCAATATGAGTCGCTGAAAAAAATCAAGGATGGAAATGACAGAGCCCTCTAAAATATTCCCCTCTACAATAAACAAAATTATGCGTATACATATTTTTGTATTTTAAAATGTGTTGCAAGTGCATATACTGCAATCTGCTTTATTACATATTTCTGTCCACGATTCTCGATGACATAAACTCTCTATAATTTATATATGTGTTGTGCTCCTATTTGCAATTTCTTAAGTTGTGATGTGGTTTAATTCAAAATTATTTGGTGTACAGTCAATTATTGGCATTGGTTCACTCACTTGAGTAACAAGCATTGTTCATTTACTCCCAGTTAACCGGAAAGAAATCTCCGTACAGCTGTGGCGCGCATATATGCCTGATGCGCTGGGGGCGCGGGCACGGGAAGATCGGCACTCCGGCGCTCAAGGGAACGGCAATGGTTACATGTGGACGACGTCTGGTACATCGGTTGTAACTGGCGGCCAACGACAGTGGGGCTTTCTTGCTGGCTTGCTTTTGGCAAGGGGTGCCCTCGGGCGGCTGCTTTGCTGATTGCGGGCCACCTCTCCGCCGCCCGGCTACGCTCATTGGGGTGGGGCGTGGGTGCGTCGGGGAGTGGGTGCGCCTTTCGGGGCCGTCCGGCTATGGTATAGCAGCGGGCGGCTGCCTGTTGCGGACTGTAGGCGCTGATCGGCCAGCTGCTATTGAGGAGCGTTGGGCGGTGGTGGGTGGGGCCGCGGCGGAAGTGTTGCCTGGTGGCAAGCGGTATCTTGGCCCGGTTCTTCACTTTCTTCGTCCATCGCTTCCTCCAACCGGAGATAGGCACACGAACTTGGCAAAGGAGGCTCTGGGATGAGCGCGAGGTTCGCCGCCGGCGTTTGCCAAAGTCCTCCGTTGAGATCAGCGGTGAAGCATTGCTGAGGAGGACGATCGTCATCAATCTTCGCTGCCATCTGTCGCGGAGCTTGTCAAGCAAGGGTCTTGCTGACCTGCGACATGCTGTCGTCTACGGAGAGTTGTCTTGGTGGCACCCCAAAACTCTTTCTGCAAAAAAATGCGACGCTAGAGACGATTGTCGATGAAAGAGTTCTGTTTAGCCTTGGTTCCAAACGGCGCAGGGCATATCAATCCACCGTCTTGCACGACCGTATGCAGACATCTGTGTCCAGGCGAGATGGAGGAAGAACCACCGGATGACGTGTTGGGCAAATCACTGTGATGGATCACCTCGTGATGCGCGGTCTTGTACTACGAGGCTTGTTAAGCAGCCGATCACGGTGATCCGTCCACGTGTGTGCAAGGATGTTGTACTCTCCCGGAACATGACGGGCAGAAGTTAGGCCTCTCCATTGCGTATTAGGCAGAGTCCGTGCTGAAACTTAAGCGGACCGGACCCTCTCGTTTGATGTTGATTGCTTTGCTGTGTCCGGTCGGCGTCGGGGAGGGGTTGACCACTCAGAGCGAACGGGTTGGAACGCTGAGGAGATAACGGAAGACTGGTGAAAGCTAGGGTTAGGTTGTGGCGGCGGTCTTGCGGCGCGGTTTGATGGTGCTGTTTTGCGACTGCCAGGGTTGAGGCTGGCGTTGCGGCTTGGTGTGCGGCGACATTCAGTATCTAGGGTTGTGGCTGTGGCGACCGGTGCGGCGATGGACTGCGCCATAGTGCGAGGGCGCGGTGGCGGCTGCAGGAATGTACGCGGCGGAGGTGGGCAAGGGTGGGGGGCCTTGGCCGGCACTGGGCGGAGCCTAAGGTTGACCCAATGAAACTGCATACCATGTATGATTGATTGAATTGCTTACAATTGTATTGATCGGGTGCAATCCCGCGCGTATATATGATTACAAAGGTGCATTGGGGTTGTTTCTCACTTTCTGTCACCGTGACCTCAACTCTACAGACTAAAGGTGGGCCAGATACACATATCTTCACAAAACATATATACTCACCAACAAATCTTCTAACCCACTTGAGAAGATCACAAATACAAGGGGCTACTATCTATTTTCATATCAATCTTCAGTGCCCAGTCACCCTTCTATACCGCCAATCCAGTTATATGATGCGTGCTCATCACAGTTCACATAGTTTTAAAGCAACCGAGTCTATCTTCTCTTTTTTTCTGCGAAAGCTCCCGTCTTTTATATTAAAATACTTTCCAACCCTTCCGGAAAACATACCGTTCGATTTTGTTAAGAAGCATATTTTCTTAACAATACTTAGTTAGTTGGGCCTCAATTTCCTCCGTGAACTACCTATCACAAACTAAACTTGCTAGCTATTTTCGCGCAAGGAATTAGTCCTTTCAATAAGCTCGGTACTAGTTGCGCTTGTTGTCTAGTGGTCAGTTGTAAGGATTGCTGTCCAGCCAAAGGATTAACATCCCTTAATTAGCATTAGCAGCTTTAGTGACGTCTTGCCCCTACTTTTTTCCCTAGAACTATGAATATAATTGAATAATTTCTGGTTTCTCCACATGAATATAATTTTTTATACATTTCTTTTCTAACTAAATACTTGCTCAAGCAATGAAAACGGTTGTTTGTTCTTTCCGCTCCATTTTCTCTCCGCGCTATCAACGCTGCTGTTCGACAATTCTTACTCTTTTGAAAGTTGTATTTTTAGTATTTTTTATTCACATTTATAATTGTTTATTCTAAAATATATATTCTGTATTTCTATCTTACCTAGTTTTTGTACGATGTAAGTCATCAGCAGGAGTGCCATAAATAGTCATCTCTTTCTATACTAAATAGCTGACTTTAAATGTTTCCACCCCGTAAAAGAAAAAAATTTCATGTCAATTTAAACACATACTGTTCCCTCCGTCCACAAAAAAGTCCCGTCTCAACTTTGTATCTCAACTTTAAATACAAATGTATGTACCTAACCTATGATTACACTTAGGTTTGCGTGGAACGGAGGGTTTATGTAAGAATATACTTAAATGATCCTACTGAAGTAAGTAACACCTGAGGTGTTATATAGCCTTTCTAAGTAATGTAGAACTTGAGATTCCTAAGATCCACTAATGGTGAATCCCGGGCGTACCCGACACGGGCTAGGGTAATCTTGCCGATTATTTGTACAGTCCCAATTATATAAGATAGTGTATTCAATAAATTATTCGGTTATTTTCCTTCACAAATTAGTAGTTTGTCCTGTACCTTTCGGACTGATTGTGTCACTAAATTCGGTGTAAAAACATCTTATATGCTTTCCGTAGATCAAGTCCCTGCTACCCCCCTAGACTATCTACGTATACCCTTCATTTTTATTTTTTCATTCGTTGAACATATATAACTTAGAAATCACAAGTGTCTCCATCGTGCAATACATGGTATTTGTAGCATAACCATCGTCGAATAGTCATCTTGTCAATTGGTAGTCCCTTTTATGAAACAATAGTAAAAACATCACTTATTTTGATACTGGATTTAGTATTATTATTTTACACAAAAGACAAATACCGTGTTCGGACAATTTTTTTTTTCTTTCCTTCTTCACTCATTAATTTTGCTTTACCCTCGTAAATACTTCCATTTCTGACAAAGTAGTAAGGGCAACATATATTTCTTATCATTGCTGACACCAGATTGCTT
>JAAAXO010000267.1:0-62050 GCA_011799875.1 Thinopyrum elongatum | reverse complement strand
AGTTATGTTGTGACGTTTGATAGCACACTAAGTGTTCCTCCGGTATTCGGGAGTTGCATAATCTCATAGTCATAGGAACTTGTATAAGTCATGAAGAAAGCAATAGCAACAAACTAAACGATCATCGTGCTAAGCTAACGGATGGGTCTTGTCAATCACATCATTCTCTAATGATGTGATCCCGTTCATCAAATGACAACTCATGTCTATGGCTAGGAAACTTAACCATCTTTGATTAACGAGCTAGTCAAGTAGAGGCATACTAGTGACACTCTGTTTGTCTATGTATTCACACATGTATTAAGTTTCCGGTTAATACAATTCTAGCATGAATAATAAACATTTATCATGATATAAGGAAATATAAATAACAACTTTATTATTGCCTCTAGGGCATATTTCCTTCAGCCTGGTCCCTGGTCGGCGTCTGCGGATACTTCAAATAACATGCTTACCGAGATCTGGGTATTTGATCTGAGTCTGGCTACGAGCCTATACGCGCTAACCAACTACGTGGGAACAGTTATGGGCTCTCGACATCGTGGTATCAGCCAAAGCTCTTCAAGACGTCAGCGACTGAGTGGCGCACGCCGGATTGGACCGGAACGCCCGCGCTTATATTAAAGGGGATAGGTCTGCTTCCGGCCGCGTTCACAATGTGCAGGTGTGCAACGGGCGATGGGCCCAAGACCCCTGCGCTCATAGGATTTAGACCGGCATGCTGACCTCTCTAAAGAGTAGGTGGGGCTGCGACGTGTTGATCTTCCGAGGCCGAGCATGACCCTGGAAAGTGTGTCCGGCCAGAGTAATCAAGCATGTTGGGCAATGTGGTGCACCCCTGCAGGGAAGTTTAACTATTCGAATAGCCGTGTCTCTCGGTAAAAGGACGACCCGGAGTTGTATTCCGACCTCATGACAACTAGAACCGGATACTTCATAAAACACACCCAGATAAGTTCCAGAGACAACCCAGTGATCACTTTCCCACAGGGCGACGAGGGGAGGATCGCCGAGTAGGATTATGCTATGCGATGTCACTTGTTACTATACTTGCTACTCTCTTCTACATGCTTCAAGATGGAGGCGGCCAGAAGCATAGTCTTCGATAGGACTAGCTATCCCCCCCTTATTCTGGCATTCTGTAGTTCAGTCCACAGATACTACCATTTCATTGATACCGATGCATATGTAGTGTAGATCCTTGCTTGCAAGTACTTTGGATGAGTACTCACGGTTGCTTTGCTCCCTCTTTTCCCCCTTTTTCCATTCTTCTCGGACATCGCAACCAGATGCTGGAGCCCCGGAGCCAGACGCCACCTTCGACGACTCCTACTACACCGAGGGTGCCTACTACTATGTGTAGGCCGCCGACGACGACCAGGAGTAGTTAGGAGGATCCCAGGCAGGAGGCCTGCGCCTCTTCGATCTGTATCCATGTTTGTCCTAGCCATCTTATGGCACCTTGTTTAACTTATGTCTGTACTCAGATATTGTTGCTTCCGCTGACTTGTTTTTGATCGAGCTTGTGTATTCGAGCCCTCGAGGCCTCTGGCTTGTAATATGAAGCTTGTATGACCTTTAAATTGTGTCTAGAGTTGTGTTGTGATAACTTCCCGTGAGTCCCTGATCTTGATCGTACACATTTGCATGTATGATTAGTGTACGGTCAAATCGGGGGCGTCACAAAGCGTCTCGGTCATGTCTACATCATTCTTGAACCCGTAGGGTCCGCACGCTTAATGTTCGTTGACGATATAGTATTATATGAATTATGTGAGTTGGTGACCGGATGTTGTTCGGAGTCCCGGATGAGATCACGGACATGACGAGGAGCTTCGGAATGGTTCGGAGGTAAATATTGATATATAGGACGATGCTATTTGGTCACCGGAAAGGTTTCAGAATGTACCAGGTTTTATCGGAGTACCGAAAGGGGTTTCGGGAGGCCACTGGCACTTGGTGGGCCTCATGGGCCAAAGGAGGGAGGCGCACTAGCCCACTAAGGGGCTGGGCGCACTCCACCTCCCCTGGCCACGAGCCAAGGAAGGAAAGGGGGCGCCAAGGCAGGGCAGCCGTCGGCCCCTCCCCTGTCATCTCCTCCACCCCTAAATAAGGAAAGGGGGGAGGCGCCTAGGGCAGGAGCCCAGGGTGGCTGCCAGCCACCTTGGGGCGCCCCTAGGGCTGCCTCCCCTCCCTCCTCCACCTATATATATGTGAGTAGGGAGAGGGGCAACACACACCATGATTCCCAAGCCGTGCGCGGCGCCCCTCTCCCTCTAGTTCGTCCTCGGTCATAATCTTCATAGTGCTCAGCGAAGCCCTGCAGAGATAGTTGCGCCACCACCATCACCATGCCATTGTGCTGCCGGAACTCATCTACCACTTCGCCTGTCTTGCTAGATCAAGAAGGCGAGGACGTCCTCAAGCTGAACATGTGCTGAACGCGGAGGTGCCGTGCGTTCGGTACTTGATCGGGCGGATCGTGAAGGTGTACGACTACATCAACCGCGTTGATAAATGCTTCCGCTAAACGGTCTATGAGGGTACGTAGACATACTCTCCCCTCTCATAGCTATGCATCTCCATGGATAGATTTTGCGTGTGCGTAGAATTTTTTTTTGTTTTCCATGCAACATTCCCCAACAGTTCCATGGTTATCATTACTCTTTATATCATAAGTGTCATCACAATAATCATCATAGATAGCAACTTTGTTGTCATAATCAATTGCAACCTCTTCCAAAATAGTGGATTTATCATTAAATAAAGTCATGATCTCTCCAAATCCACTTTCTTTAATATAATCATCATAAATAGGAGGCATGCAATCATCATAACAAATTTTCTCTTCAAAACTTGGGGGACTAAAAATATCATCTTCATCAAATATAGCATCCCCAAGCTTATGGCTTTGCATATCGTTAGCATCATGGATATTCAAAGAGTTCATACCAACAACATTGCAATCATGCTCATCAATCAAAGATTTTTTTGTCAAACATTTTATAGAATTCTTGCTCTATCAATTGAGCACAATTTTCCTTTCCATCATTTTCACGAAAGACATTATAACAATGAACAATATGATGCAACCTCAATTCCATTTTTTTGTAGTTTTCTTTAATAAAACAAACTGGTGATAAAACAAGAAACTAAAAGATTCGATTACAAGATCTAAGGATATACCTTCAAGCACTCACCTCCCCGACAACGGCGCCAGAAAAGAGCTTGATGTCTACTACACAACTTGTTCTTGTAGACTTGTGTTGGGCCTCCAAACGCAGAGTTTTGTAGGACAGTAGCAATTTTCCCTCAAGTGGATGACCTAAGGTTTATCAATCCGTGGGAGGCGTAGGATGAAGATGGTCTCTCTCAAATAACCCTGCAACCAAATAACAAAAAGTCTCTTGTGTCCCCAACACACCAAATACAATGGTAATTGTATAGGTGCACTAGTTCGGCGAAGAGATGGTGATACAAGCGTAGTAATGATAGTAGATATTGATTTTTGTAATAGGAACAATAAAAAACAGCAAGGTAGCAATTGATAAAACGGAGCACAAACGGTATTGCAATTCTTGAAAATGAGGCCTAGGGTTCGTACTTTCGCTAGTGAAATCTCTCAACAATGCTAATATAATTGGATCATAAAACCATCCCTCAACGTGCGATGAAGAATCACTCCAAAGTTCTTATCTAGCGGAGAACATAAGACAAAATTGTTTGTAGGGTACGAAACCACCTCAAAGTTATCCTTTCCGATCAATCTATCCAAGAGTTTGTACTAAAATAACACCAAGTTATCCTTTCTGGTCGATCTATCTAATAGTTCGTACTAAAATAACACCATATGATACACATCAACCAACTCTAATGTCACCTAGATACTCCAATGTCACCACGAGTATCCGTGAGTTGATTATACGATATGCATCAAACAATTTCAGATTCATAATACTCAATCCAACACAAAGAATTTCAAAGAGTGCCCCAAGATTTCTATCGGAGAAACAAGGACGAAAACATGCATCAACCCCTATGCATAGATTACCCCAATGTCACCTCGGGAATCCGCAAGTTGAGTGCCAAAACATATATCAAGTGAATCAATATGATACCCCATTGTCACCATGGGTATTCATAGCAAGACACACATCAAGTGCTCTCAAATACATAAAAGTATTCAATCCGATAAAACGAAATCTCAAAGGGAAAACTCAATTCATCACAACAAGATAGAGAGGGAGAAACATCATATGATCCAACTATATTAACAAAGCTCGCGATACATCAAGATTGTGCCAACTCAAGAACACGAGAGAGAGAGAGAGAGAGAGAGAGAGAGATTAAACACATAGCTACTAGTACAAACCCTCAGCCCCGAGGGTGGACTACTCCCTCCTCATCATGGTGGCCGCCGGGATGATGAAGATGGCCACCGGTGATGATTTCCCCCTCCGGCAGGGTGCCGGAACGGGGTCTAGATTTTATTTTTCATGGCTACAGAGGTTTGCGGTGGCGGAACTTCTGATCTAGGGTTATTTCTTGGGGGTTTTGTATTTATAGAATTTTTTGGCGTTGGTTTCAAGCGAAGATGGACCTCGAGGTGACCACGATACACCAGGGCACGCCTGGGGGGCCTGGCGTGCCCTGGTGGGTTGTGCCCACCTCGTGGCTCTTCTGGCCCTCCCACAAAGCTTCTAGTTCCTCTCTTGTTCCAAAAAAAATCGTCAAAAAGTTTCGTTGCATTTGGAGAATTTCATTTCTGCACAAAAAACAACACCATGGTAATTCTGCTGAAAACAGCGTCAGTCCGGGTTAGTTCCACTCAAATCATACAAATATCATATAAAATTATTGTAAACATGACATGAATACTTCATAAATTATAGATACGTTGGAGACGTATCACTAAGCAATGATATAAATTTAGCTACAATGTGACTAAAGGTGACATGTAGTTACCAAAAATATATCTAGAAGTGAAGTATTTCAGCAGCTAGATTTTGTAGCATTAAAAATAAAAAATCATGGACTAAACCTAAACCTAGAGTGTGAACCGGCGGCAGAGGATGGGGAGGTGGGTGATCACCGGTGTAGGAAGCTCTAGCGGCACTGGAGGGCTTCGAGGACGGCGAAAACCTGCGAGATGGAGGTGGGGCGGTGACCTGCAAGACAGCGATGGGGCGACGACCTGTGAGACGGCAAAACAGCTGCAGGGGCGTCGCCAGCGGAGACCTGCAAGACAGCGGCGGGGGCACCGGCGGAGACATGCGAGACGGCGGCGGGGGCGCCGGCGAAGACCTGCGAGATGGCGGGAGGAGGGACGACGGCGGCACGGCGGTACGGGGGGCGGTTGTGCGAGGTGGAAGAGAGTGAGAGGGAGTTTAGGCTTCGGCCCACTTAGTCCCAACGGAGCCTGCCAGTCCCAGTTAGTTCATTTTTATTTGATAAAATATTTCAAAAATACAAATAAATTCAAATATTTTTTTCTAATAACTAAATAATAATAATAGTCTCAAAATACTAATAAATTGAAAATGAATATATTTGCTTTGATAACTCAGTGTTTCAAAAATACAAATAAATTCAAACTCATAATAATAACTTAGTGTTGGCGTTTCAATTATATGTACGACATCACTAGACAAATTACCTACAGCGTCCTAACAAAGCCAACGCCACTACTAGCTACCAACTAGACAGTACAGTTGGGCCCACATATTTGTGGCGTACAATAAAAATCTCATGCCAGCGATATTCTTACAAAGTTGTCATACCAAATATGCCAACGCCATCACTATTTGGAAAATATCATGCTGGCGTCGATTGAAAATGGGGCGCCACCAACGAAAATTGTGGCTAACCGCTTTTCCACTAGTGAAAGGAGCAATCCTTGCAAATGGATTCAGAAACGAGCAAAGAGATCGAAAATTGTTCATGGAACAGCAAGAACATGAGTTGGGAAGCAAGAAAGAAAATTTCTGGAGGAAGAAGAAGGCAGGGGCTACAGACACTAAGTGAATGGGTGCATGTGAGGCCCACAAGCCACCATGGCACAACCTAGGGGTTGGCTGCACCCCTGGGCTTGTGGGCCCAGAGTGGACCCATGATCCGGTAATTTCAGTGTCAAAAAGTCTTAAATATTCGAAAACAATTCATGCTAAGTTTTCAATCAATAACAGCATCTGCGGTATTAAGAAAAGGTCTTCCAAGAATGGCAGACATATTGTCATCCTCAGGCATATCAAGTATAACAAAGTCTATTAAGATCGTAACATTAGCAACCACAACCGGAACATCCTCATAAACACCAATAGGAATGGCAATAGACTTGTCAACCATTTGCAAAGGAATTTCAGTAGGTATGAACTTATTCAAGCCAAGCCTTTTATAAAGAGAAAAGGGCATAACACTAAAAGCAGCTCACAAATCACACAAAGCAGTTTTAACATACTTATTCTTAATAGAGCATGGTATAGTAGGTATCCCTGGATCTCCTAGTTTTTCAGGGATTTTTCCTTTTGAAAGAATAATTTGCTAGCATAGTGGAAATTTCAGCCTCGGGAATTTTTCTTTTATTAGTAACAATGTCTTTCATGTACATAGCATAAGGAGGCACTTTCATAGCATCAATCAAAGGAACTTGGAAAAAATAAAGGTCTAAGCAATTCAACAAATCAATTAAAAGCATCTTCATCTTTAGACTTCAAACCCTTACTAGGAAAAGGCGTGGGTTTTTGTACACAAGGTTCTCTTTCTTTACCATGCTTACTAACAACAAAATCTCTTTTATCATATCTTTTACTTTTAGGAGGTGGGTAATCAGGCTCAACTTTAGGCTCTATCTCTACCTCCTTATCACGTTCATTATTATTATTAGGTGAAGCATCATATTCATATGCATATGTACTGGATAATCTAGCAAAAAGGCCCGTGCATTGCAACGGGTAGAAAATCTTTACTGGCAAATTTAAATAAACAGCAAAAAAGAGCATTAGCACTTACTATATATGTTCTCTTCTTTGTGTAAATGTACAACAATCAGCAAGCGCCATAATGAACAGATTCACTGCAACCACGCCCCCTGGCTCCGAGACAAGCTTGTGCGGTGTCAACTTATTGTTCATGTGCTCTAGCAGAACAACATTTTTTATAAACATTAGTTCTCAAGTTCTACCCCTCAATTTTTTTTGTCAAGTTCCTTTCTCTTCATTCGCGGGTCACAAAGAATTGGCATCCACCTCATTTTGGTTTATCTTGCCTTATCCGAAACACTGCGGCCATGTCGACACTGCCTCATCCGCCGCCAGTAGCATAAAGAGCTTCACCTTCAACGACGACGCCAACCGCTCCATACAAGCAAACAACGCCTAGACGTACCCCTGTGCAGTCAGCCTCGATTCACAACTTAGTTGGTTTACTACTATAGGTTATTGTTTCTTCTCTCTTACAACAAACAGTAGATATTGACCTACCGAGCCTTGGTTATCCCTGTTCGTGGCGACCAAGGAAAGGCGTGACATGAAAAGGGTCGCGGAACCAAGGTCTTGCTGCAGCAATAGGACCAGAGAGTTGGTTCAGAATTCCATTTTCTTTTGCCAAATGAAACAGCTGAACAAAAGTTTACGCGATGTTAGTATGGCACAGTACATCCCTGTCTATTGTTGGTCTCTTACACTCCTCTTGCAAGAGAAAGATATGATTTAGTTGTCTTATGCTGCTCAAGTACGATCCATGCAAATGAGATAGACATGAAATCAACCACAAGGCACAGCAGACCACTGCACAGGCATATGATGCCACCTGCAGACAGAGCACCCTGTAGTCCTACAGAGCACTACCAGAGCACCAGAGGCAGAGACAACCACGGCACTCACCTACAGCCAGCACGCACAAAGCACTCACATACGCAACACGCACACTGTGACGCACTAACAGGTTCTGAAAGTGCCCCAGCTTGCTGCCACAGCAACCACGTGCCGCCATCGTGCGCCCTGGAGCAGCCGCTGCCTCAGGGGGAGAGAGTCGTGGGGAGGGGAGTGGACTCAGGACGCGCCCTTGCTCTCGGGCTCGCCGGTGGCCGGTTTACCTCAAAAGCAACTAGAGCTCATGTTCTGCACGCCGATATCGCATATGATAGGAAATAGATCTCATCATTTTTTCCCCGTGAGATCGTGCGCAGGTGGCCGTCTTCCACAGAGTTGATTTTTTGCCCGGGAGATCATACGTGGGCGTCTTCCACTAAGCTGAGGCTTTTCTGGTTTGTTCCATTGTACGTGCATCATTCAGTTTGTGCTTGCAACGTTCGGTCTGACGTGATCTTCTACGGGGCTGAGACGACGGGCGATGAAACTACTGTAAAACTCGCTGCCGCTCAGTCGTGTCTCCCACGCCGCCTTTTCATCTGCCCCATCTCCACCACCTTCGTAGCGCCTCCCCTTCCTCACTGAGTGCGTCGTCCCAACCAACCCCACCAGCTCGATCCACAACGAAGGCGTTCAAACAGCGGCCTGATCTAGCCCAACGGACATCGCAGGAATTGAGTGCCGCCTTCCTTGTTCTCCACCTGCTCACGGAGATTCTGGCATGAGGTAGGGCTCCGAGGGAGTCGATCCGTTGTCTATATGACATCGCCTCGATTTTGGACGATATGAGCGGTTGGATTGATGATATGCTAGAGGATGTGATGATGCCATCGACTATTTGCTGGAGCATCTTTCTCTCCGTCGTACTCCCCTCTCTCAGCCCTTATCTGGATGCCACAACAACATCTCCTCATGGAGATCTGTCCTGTACCTAGTAGGAGTCGGACTTGCACTCTTGAAATTGGACGGAGTTGGTTTCTTTCCCAATTTATTTAAAAAAAAATCAATCGCTAGACCAGCCAGATCATATCGATTGCTAGGAGCAGATTAGATCAATCGCTAGGTCCCCTAAAAAAAGATCAATTGCTAAGGTCCCCTAAAAAAGATCAATTGCTAGAGCTACTAGGGACAGGTGGACGAGCTAGCTAGATGAGATCGATCGGGATTTTTTTAGATTGGAAGAAACATAGATCTATTTTTGAATCTCATCCGTCAATCGTTATGATTAACATAAAATCAATGGATATAAAAGAGTGACGTATGGAGAACTATGAAAGCCTTCACCCTTTAATATTAGGTAAAGATAAAGATTAGGTGAAGCATCATCATCAACATTATTATCATCAATAACATCATTATCAATAGGTTCATGTTTATTTCCAGATTGAGTTTCAGCATCAGAGATAGAAACATTATTAGGACTAGTCGTCATCCCGTGTGTTGCACGGGCTAGTTTAATTGCAAAGAACACATGTATAGTATAAGTATTACCAATTGATTATTACCTGGGTATATGCTTTTAGAAATTATTATCACCAAAAACATAAATAGTTCTCCATGGGTGCCCAAAGGATAATGAGTTTTAAATTAATATATTTTTTTGCAGGGATTCACTTATAACATTTAAATATGTAATTTGTCAACAAAACAATAATGGTTAGAAGGTGTACATGTCATATATGTACTATTTATGATCCATACAACAAATGGAGTTAAATACTTTCATTTAGTTCATGATTAGATTTTTTTTGGATTCGAACATTCTTCTATCGAGTCTTTTCATTCATATATAAAAAATATATTAATTCTCAACCTTCAATTGTCTTCATAGATTTTTTTTTTAGGTGAAGTAGTCTAAAATCTGGATTACAACCATTGTGGCATAAATGGAAACGCATTCTATCCAGCACAAGATTACACATGTGATCTCTCCCTTCAATTAACATACACGACTTCTCTATTTTTTATGTGTGGACACATACACGAACATGCCAAATGCAAATCCATGGCATATGTATAAGCATTTGAGGTTTGTGATATATGTCATGGTCTATTCCTTTTTTTGAAAAAGGAGAAGGAAATCCATGCAGACTTCTCTGCATTATTAGTCGACACGGACCATCTCTTCATCAGCTGCTCGAGCTTAATGATAATCTGGACTCAACTCGGCATCGCCACTACCCCACACTTTCAAGACCCGTGGACTACAACAACATAATCTCACTTCGACGACTCTATTTGGACCGAATTTCTCCTCTCCATCCTTTGGAAAATGCGGATTTCCCTAAATGGCTAAAATGAATGTGTTGAAGAACTTAGTGCACTCCTGTCTACTACAAATAGGAATGTTTGCAACTACTCAGACCTTTGGACACATTTGATCAAGGATCTGATTGATAAGGTTGCACAACTAGGGAAACCCCTAGTAGTGGCGCAGGTTTTAATGCTATCAGTAGCGCGGGTAGCCGCACTACTACTACGGCGCTACAGCGAACTGGTAGTAGTAGCGCGGTCTAACCCAGCGCTACTACTAGTAACTGTATCAGTAGCGCTCTTCTGTCACGCACTACTATTAAGTAGTTGTAGCGCTTTTCCTATCCCCGCGCTGCTGCTGTATCTTTCAACATTTTTTTCCGTTTTCTATTGTTGTAGAACAGTACCCGTTTCAATAAACTGCAATTTCACATATACCAGATAACAATATCATTAACCAGAATACTAGATACTCATATATAGTCATACAGTAGTCATACAATATCATTAAACATTATAGGTACTCATATATATATAGTCATGCATCCTCACACACATATAAGGTTCATACAGTAGCATATAATAATAGTTGATAAGGAGTCTACTAGGTAGTCATAGAGCCACACACATATATAGCAGTCTACTAGGTAGTCATACAGCCACACACATATATAGTTCTAGATGATATCGATGACGATCATCATCCTCAAGCCTTGGCGGTGGGTGTTCCTGATAGTAATTAGGATGGCATGTCCAACATGAAGATTCTTGCCAACGAGGAAGCTCTTCCACCCAACCGAGCTTAAGTGTGTGCGACCGTCCGTGTCCACGCCGTACGCACATGTGGTGACAGAGCCCCTTGCGGTAAGGCGTATTCCAGCTGAGCCTTCTTCATCAGGCTCGATACCACAACTCACAGATAGGCTCTTTGGCAATTTCTGAATAAGAAAAACATATCAATTAATAAGTAGCCTTGCACATACTCTTGCAAATATATTTCTACTAAGTATAGATTTCTACACTATCAAAAGACACAGTACTACATTTCTACTAAGCATGAATTCTACTAATAAGTATGGATTATCTACACTATTAACAGGTTCCTTGGATTCTACACTAATTAAGCATACATATCATTGGACTCTAGCTACACTAAAGCATATCATGCATCGATCGGATTCTACACTAAGCATATATATCATTGGACTCTACACTAAAGCATATCATCGGCTAGCTTCCACACAACATATCATTGGACTCTACACTAAGCATATCATCGGATTCACTAAGCATATCATCGGATTCACTAAGCATATCATCAAATTACTACAGTAAGTATAACATACCATGACATGCCGATCAACCATGGTACTTGTCAGGCGGGTCACGAATGGCACCCCGACAAAGTCAGCACGTGGCGGAATTATGTCCCATAGGTTGGACACCTCCTCCTCGCTCAGCCTCAATCTTTGAGCATAGATGGCTTCATCAAGTGGGTCCTCATCATCTTCCTCCGTGTTGACATAAATGACAGCTAGCTTGGGTCTTTCTGCTCTGAAGGAGAAGCTGATCAACTCACCACCAGTGATACCCATGTGGGCGAGGAAACGGACCCATCCAGCTCCTCCAATCTGTGACATATTTCGTCCTTTCTCAACCTCCATAGTGTAGGGGCCCCCCGGAGCCTCAAAGGTCACAGTGTCTCCGGTCAACTTGTTGAATTTCAACCACACATTGCATGGGAGGATCTATGTAAAAAAAGCAAAATGATATATACACAATGCATTAATGCCAATAACACTAAAAACAAAATAGTTGTTACAAGTTTACTGGCACACCTTGACTTGCACAGTCGACATGGTGATGGTGGTGGTGGCGCCATTTTCCTAAGCAATATGAGCAAGGATGAACGATCCACTTCACAGGAAAGAAAAACAGTAACATAAAGTTCTCAATGCATCGATCTTAATCGGAAAACAGAATATTCAGGTTTAGTAACTAAAATTAACAGCATGCACATGCTTCCGTCCAGCTTTTATATTTACATAAAAACCGTCAACACTTGCAAGTTGCAACAGGTCATACAAGCGACAGAAATATCTAGTCACAAAGGCTAACAAGAACTGCAGTGTGAGACATTACATATAACAAGAACTGCCATGCTACTGTTTTCAATCTTTGTTTTTTATCTTGTGCATATAAAAAAAAAACAAAATTTCAAAACTTATTAGATTCTGCAGTGTGAGGACATTACATATAACATGAACTGCCATATGATGGACAATTATAATCCTAAGATCTAGTAACATATAAGATGATATGAGGTTAGCAACAGATTCCATGATCGAGGATCCTATGTGATTAAATCTGGCAATGGTTTGGGAACTTAAACATACCCAACCTGAACCCACATGACAAATTTAAGAAAACTAAACCAGACCAAACCACACAAATGTGTTGTGCCACCTAACCTAAACTGAACCACAAGATATCTCAACCCAAGCCAAACTGAATATATTCAGGTTTATATGTGATACTAACACTAGGATCTAGAGATGCTAGAATTAACCCAATCAAAAAACAGTGGTACACCAACTTCAATATAGCATCAAAAAACAACTACTGTGAGGAACACAAAAACCACAACCAAAGCAGAGCATCAGTAGGAGGAGCCGCTGAGAGTAGCTAGCTAAAATTTGTAGTATTCTGGTGAGAATAGCTAGCTATAATCCCTAAAAACTTGGATCGGTCAACAAACTTCTAAACCATTGGCCTTGTTGTTGTCTTCCGTGGTTAGGGTTCCTCTCCAACTAATGTGAGCATCGGTAGCCTACAGTATACTACACTAGAGCAGCAGGGCTCTCAACGTATCTCTCATCATCAGACAGTGAGGACAGTGAGGACCCGAGCCGTCCGGAGTGGGGGCGGCGGCGGAGTTGGGGGGCGGCCGGGATAGTGGGGCAGCAGGGGGAGTGGTTAGGCGGCCGGTGAGAGCGCACGGGCAGCGATAGATCAGGGCGGAGAGAGGGGGGAGGAGCATTACCTGTGGCAGCGGGAGGTGGCGCGCGTGGTTGCGTCGGGCGGAACCCTAACCGCGGCGGCGTCGGGCAGAGGGGATCGAACGAAGTGAGGGTGCGGGGGGGCGCGTGGGGTTTTCTTTTGGTGTAGTAGTAGCGCGGCGTACGGGCCGGCGCTACTGCTAAGCCCACTAGCTGTAGCGCCGGTGGACAGACCACACTACAGCTAAGTGGGCTTCCATTTTGGCCCTGTGGCCCACGTAACAGCAACGCGGCCCGTGCTAACAAACGCTACGGCTAAGCCATGCCAGTAGCGCGCTTTGTACCCAGCACTACTGCAAATTACCAGTAGCGTGGGGGCCCAAACAAACGCTACTGCTAAACTTCTATTTATAAGCATTTTCCAAGTAGTGTTGGTGCTTCCTTGTGTCTGGTCTACCTATCTTCATTCATCATGATCTAGTATATTTGTTAACCTAAGATGGTTGGTTTGAGGAATGTATATTCAAATGGATATGCTCTCCCTAATGAATATGCCCTAGAGGCAATAATAAAGTTGTTATTATTATATTTCCTTGTTCATGATAAAGGTTTATTATTCAAGCTAGAATTGTATTGATCGGAAACTTAAATACATGTGTGCATACATAAACAAATATTGTGTCCCTAGTAAGCCTCTACTAGACTAGCTCATTGATCAAAGATGGTTAAGGTTTCCTAACCATGGACATGTGTTGTCACTTGATAACGGGATCACATCATTAGGAGAATGATGTGATGGACAAGACCCATCCGTTAGCTTAGCATATGATTGTTCAGTTTATAGCTACTGCTTTCTTAATGTCAAATACATATTCCTTCGACTATGAGATCATGAAACTCCCGGATACCGGAGGAATACCTTGTGTGCTATCAAACATCACAACGTAACTGGGTGATCATAAAGATGCTCTACAGGTATCTCTGAAGGTGTCTGTTTAGTTGGCATGGATCGAGATTGGGATTTGTCACTCCGTATATCGGAGAGGTATCTCTGGGCCCACTCGGTAATACACATCACAAGAAGCTTGCAAGAAAAGTGACTAAGGAGTTAGTTACGAGATGATGTATTATGGAACGAGTAAAGAGACTTGCCGGTAACGAGATTGAACTAGGTATGAAGATGCCGACGATCGAATCTCGGGCAAGTAACATACCGACAGACAAAGGGAATTATGTATGTTGTCAAAAAGGTTCGACCGATAAAGATCTTTGTAGAATATGTAGGAATCAATATGTGCATCCAGGTTCCGCTATTGGTTATTGACCAGAGAGGCGTCTTAGTCATGTCTACATCATTCTCGAACCCGTAGGGTCCGCACGCTTATTGTTTGTTGACGATATAGTATTATATGAGTTATGTGAATTGGTGACCAAATGTTGTTCGGAGTCCCAGATGAGATCACGGACATGACGAGGAGCTCCGGAATGGTCGGATGAAAGGATCGAGAAGAGGGGTCTAGAGGGGGGTGATTAGACCCTCAACAAGCAAAAGTAGCAGTTTTTAAGTTCTTCAAGTTGAGGTGGAGTTTTAGCGCAAGTTTAAGCATTCACAATACATTTCAAGCAAGCATGACAAGAGTATGAGCAGCGGAAAGAGTAAAGCATGCAATTTGCAAGAAAGTAAAGGGATGGGATTGGAGTGTGCAAATGCAATGAAGACACGGAGATTTTTGGCGTGGTTCTGATAGGTGGTGCTATCGTACATCCACGTTGATGGAGACTTCAACCCACGAAGGGTAACGGTTGCGCGAGTCCACGGAGGACTCCACCCACGAAGGGTCCACGAAGAAGCAACCTTGTCTATCCCACCATGGCCATCGCCCATGAAGGACTTGCCTCACTCGGGTAGATCTTCACGAAGTAGGCAATCTCCTTGCCCTTACAAACTCCTTGGTTCAACTCCACAATCTTGTTGGAGGCTCCCAAGTGACACCTAACCAATCTAGGAGACACCACTCTCCAAAAGGTAATAAATGGTGTGTTGATGATGAACTCCTTGCTCTTGTGCTTCAAATGATAGTCTCCCCAACACTCAACTCTCTCTGACAGATTTGGATATGGTGGAAAGATGATTTGAGTGGAAAGCAACTTGGGGAAGGCTAGAGATCAAGATTCTTGTGGTAGGAATGGAATGTCTTAATCTCCACACATGAGTAGGTGGTTCTCTCTCAGAAAATGAGTAGTGGAAGTGTAGGCTCATTCTAATGGCTTTCTCTTGAATAGAGAAGGGGGTGGAGGGGTATATATAGCCTCCACACAAAATCCAACCGTTACACACATTTGACTCAACTCGGTCAGACCGAATGGAAGAACTCAGTGAGACCGATTCAATTCAAAATGTGAACGTTAGGAATCTCGGTGGGACCGATATGATCAACTTGGTGGGACCGATGTGCTAGGGTTAGGGCAAAACCTCATCTCGGTGTGACCGATTGCATGAACTCGGTGAGACCGATTTCAGCAATCAGCAAACAGAGAGTTGGTCAGGCAAACTCGGTGGGACCGATCGCTCCTTTCGGTAAGACCGAAACGTTACGAAAGGGAAACAAAGAGTTTGCATTGCGAACTCGATGGGACCGATCGCTCATTTCGGTGAGACCGAAATGTTACGAAGGGAAATAGCGAGTTTGCAATCCCATCTCGGTGAGACCGAAATCCCTATCGGTGAGACCGAACTGATTAGGGTTTCTGGCAGTGGCTATGTCAAAGGAACTCGGTGGCGCCGGATAGATCAAATCGGTGGGGCCGAGTTTGACTTTAGGTTTAGGACATATTTGGAATTGAGAAAGTGGTTGAGGGCTTTGGAGCATATCACTAAGCACTTTGAGCAAGTAGACCATTAAGCAACACCTAATCCCCTTTTAATAGTATTGGCTTTTCCTATGGACTCAATGTGATCTTGGATCACTAAAATAGAAATGTAGAGTCCTGAGCTTGTGCCAATCTTTGTCCTTAGCATTTTGAAGGGGTTCCACATCCTCTTGTCCATGCCACGCCATTGTTGAACTTCCTGAAATATACTAGATGAAAATATTAGTCCAACAAAAGATATGTTGACATTAATTACCAAAATCACCCACGGAGCACTTGTGCTTTCAATCTCCCCCTTTTTGGTAATTGATGACAACATACATCAAAGCTTTAGATAAGGATATGAAAGGTAACAAGTAAAGCTTTGGAAGGACATGTAACATGCATAGGCTCCCCCTACATGTATGCAATCATGCAAAGATAGAATATGAGAGCATGTGAATGCATAAGCATGTCAGAGAAAGCAATGAGTTACATGTATCTTGGCTATGTGCATCAGAGCAAATGATGTAGATACAGGGAATGTACCTTCATGTTCATGAGTCCTTCTTGCAAACAATATGTACATCAGTAAGAGATCATCATGCACATGAGTGTGATGCATATACTTACCTTGTGATCTTGAGCTGGCTTTGGAAGAGATGTCTCTGAGAAAACAGGGTTAGATAACACAGAAACACCACTAAACAAAGCAAGTTCAGAAAACCATGGCCCCTCCTGCCTTCCCTCCACCTAAGAGGAAGGAAAGGGGGGCGCCACCCCCTCCTGCCTCCCCCCCCCCCTGCGCGCTCAAGAAGGAAGGGGGGCGTGTCGTGGGAAACCACGGCCACCTATGGGACCATGAGCCCCTTTTGGTTCGGCGGGGGGATGGGCACATTGCACAAAGAGCGGAGAAGCGCCGCGCAGCACGGCAGAGATCACACGGACAGTCTTTACCCAGGTTCAGGCCGCCGTGAGGCCTAAAACCCTACTCCTGCTTTGGTGGATTGATGGTGGATAATGGTGGTGGACGCAGCACACTTGCCCGGCAAGGTTGCTCTGGGGGCGAGAGTGGCTACGCGCATATGGATATGCGAGGGTCCAACCCTTTCTACGTTCGCCATGGGCCTCCTTTTATAGATCAAGGGGTCACCACAGTGGTAAATCAGTCTTTGTGTACTGATTAGATAGCTAACAGTGCTATCATATCTAACTCTACAGGCTGACAGAGCGCATTAAATGCGCCGCTCAGTGTCACATCACAGCTCGCCCGCCAGGCCCTGCCGGGCTGTTTTGCCAGCTTCGTGCCTGCTCGCTTGACACGTCTCAGGACGGGTGTCATATGGAGGTGTTTGCTGTAGGAAGTGGCTGTCATGTGGCAAAAAGCAGCCACTTAGTCACCTTGGAGCTCGACACCACTTTGATTACTGACTTGCATTGCTTGTGAGGTGGAGCGGTGGAGTGGCTTGCCTCCGCCAGCCCTGGCAGGCCCTTTGAGATCTTCTTTGCTTCTTCATTAACCGGAGCTCGGGTCAGTTTCCGGTTTTCCCGCGCGTCGTGCAAAAACGCTTAGGGGAGAAACTGAACCACGATCTGCAGGCAGCCCACGCCCCACGATCATGGGGTAGGAAACTTCCATCCCTCTTGCCTCCTGCCCCGGGGCGCCTCCGCCACGTGTACTGCATGCATTGCGTAGGGTACGTGGTGGATGCTCAGGGCGCGGGAACAGGCGCCATGGCAGAAAGCCAAGCGTCGCTGAGTGGTGTAGAGGGGCGGCTCTGATTCCCCGAGCCGTTGGTGGCGCAAGGGAACCGCATTGGAGGAGCAGGGCGGTCGCTAGTTGGGCGAGAGGCCAGCCCCCTGCCTTGTTCTCCTATAAAAAGGGGGGTAGGAGTAGTGCATTTTCTCACACACCTTCCTTCTCCCTTTCAAAGCTTCCCTTACTTGCCATGGTGAGGGGGCGAGGGCGTGGTGGTACTCTGGTGGTGGTGACGAGAACTTCTGCTCGACAGCGTCTCCCCCTCCTCTTGATGATGCGGGGGCTAAACCTGCTGCAAGAGGAGGCGGAAGGGGGCGTGGCCGAGGTCGTCGCGGTGTGCGCGGCTGAGGAGGCCGGGGCGGCTCCTCAATTGCCACCGCATCGGACGCTCCTCCCCCGATGGAAGGCCACGTCGGAGATAAACCCTTGGAGTTCGTCATCAGGCTGTATAAGCCTCCGCGCGTTCGTGTGATGACCCCGGCTTAATCGTGCACTAACCATACACGCAAATGCACACGATCAAGCCTAAGGAATCACTTGAAGATATCACAACACAACTCTAAAACATAAATAAAGTCATACAAGCTTTATATTACAAGCCAGGGGCCTCGAGGGCTCGAATACATAAGCTCGCGTACAAGCGTCAGCAGAAGCATCAGATATCTGAGTACAGATATAAAAGAAAACACAGATAGGCCTTTAAGAAGGTGGGGCAAAAGAAAAACACTACGATCGAAAGGCGCAGGCTTCCTGCCTGGGACCCTCCGAACCTACTCCTGGTCGTCAGTTGGCTCCTCGTAGTAGTACTTGCCAGAAGGGTAGTAGTAGTAGCTGTCGGCGGGGCCAGCTGACTCAGGGGCTCCATCATCTGGTTGCGACAAATGGATATGGGAGAAAAAGAAAGCAAAGCAACCGTGAGTACTCAGCAAGCTAGGATCTACACTACATATGCAACATTATCAAAGGGAGGCTGTATATGTGGACTGGGCTGCAGAAATGCCAGATTAGAAAGGAAAGCCTAGTCCTATCGAAGACTAGCATCTTCAGCGGTCTTGCAGCATTAGAAGAGTGCAGATTAGCATAATGTAAAGTAGTAGTAGTGTTCTCAACCTCGCCCAGAGATCCTTCCACGACTCCCTGCGAGAAAGAAATCCCAGAGCCATACTATCCAGTTATCATCTCAAGTATCCAGTTCTAGTTGTACCGATCGGGATATAACTCCGAGTGTCCGTTACCGTAGGACAGGCTATCGATAGATGTTTTCTTCCCTGCAGGGGTGCACCAACTTACCCACCACGCTCGCTTAACTCCGGCTGGACACACTTTCCTGGGTCATGCCCGGCCTCGGTCAAACGATACACCGCAACCCTACCTACAGCTCAGCAGAGAGGTCCCCGTCGGTCTACATGCTAAGCGCAAGGGGGTCTTGGGCCATCGCCCCTCGCCCTCCGGGTCGTTGCGCACATGGTGAAGCCAGGCACCACCTCTGCCTGGATGGCACCGGTCCGTCCATGCCGCGATGCTGAACTGGACGTCTGACAGAACTTTCGGCTGATGCTACGATGCAGAGTGCCCATAACTGTTCCCACGTGATGGTTAGTGCTATCAGGCCAGAGGCCTGCTCGAATCAAATATCCAATTCGTTAGTGGATTAGGGGCTTGCGGAAACGAGCAGAGACTCACGATCGATCTGA
Source organism: Thinopyrum elongatum (assembly GCA_011799875.1). Lineage (NCBI taxonomy): Eukaryota > Viridiplantae > Streptophyta > Magnoliopsida > Poales > Poaceae > Thinopyrum > Thinopyrum elongatum. The sequence goes on along the minus strand of JAAAXO010000267.1, from coordinate 42,627 downwards.
CCCCGTCGCCCCGTCTCGAGGACTTGTGACAAGAGCTAAGAATGCCCGGCCACGCCTCATGTTCATCTCTCAGGTAACCTCCACGTTAACCCGTGTTCACATCTCTCGCGGGTATCCCTCAGGGTCGACCCGCCTTTCAAGTAACAGTTGTAAAGCCCAAGTATCTGTGTGTCCATAACATTTGGGGAATCCGAGGTATCACCCTCGTTGGATTCCTACTCGATGTAACTGTCAAGGTGAACTCGGAGGAACCACCCTCGATGGGTTCACACTTGAGGTGTTGCACGACAGCGTCGTTATCAGGAGTGGTGAAAGAGGAATCATCCTCGATGACCACAACCGATGAACTAACCTACATGGTTAACATCAGAAGTGCTAACGAGGTATCACCCTCGGCACTCGATAGTAACCCAGTAGTGTCGTACAACTAAGGGGGTGATATGCGGTGCCGGGGCCTGTCTTCGATCCCGTTGATCGGGTCTTCTGATAATCCAGCGGGGCAGTTGGGTCAAAGTGAGGTCTCTGATGGGTCACTAACCAGCCTATACTAAGCAGTTTGGATATCAGGTAGGTATCAATAGTAGTTACAAAAACAGGCTATGCAACAGAATAGGAGCAATCAATTACAGTAGCAAAATCTAATGCAAGCATTAGAAAATAGAATGGGCGATATCGGGATGATCAAAGGGGGGGCTTGCCTGGTTGCTCGGCGGCAAAGGAAGGGTCGTCAGAGGCATAGTCAATCTCCGGAGCTACGTCGGTCTCAGGGACTACGTCGGTGTCAGGGTCTATCGAGAGGGAAGAGGGGGAGTAAACAGATTAATACACGGCAAACATATGTAACACAGAGCTTGTTATGCTAACGTGCAGTGCAGCGCTGCCTAAAAGCATGTCTAAGTCATATTAGTTATTTTAGGATTTAAGTTGGATTTATTAACCAGTATATGTGCACTATTCATCTACCGGAAACAGGCTATAAGTTACGGGTTCTCCTACGTAGGGGGTTCCAACATGAAAGCAGACAACACGATCATATTCGTCTTGTCGCTCTGAGCGACTTTCATGTACAAAGTTTTTCGATCTGAGCTACGGTTTAATTTCTATGAATTTGTAAAGTTTAAAACATTCTCTGGAATTATTTTAGTTCAAAAATAATTTAATAATTAATTGCTAAGTGTACACAGCAGTGGCTTTAGTGGCTGACAGGTGGGGTCCAGTTGACTGCCTAGTCAGCAGTCAACTGAGACCGTTGACTAGTCAAAGGGCCCAGGGGACCCGCATGTCATTGACTGGGTTATCCCAGTCAGCAGTTTGACTGATCAATGGGACCAGTGGGACCCAGGTGTCGTTCACACATATTTTAGCATTTTCTTTTTAAGTGGATATTTAGAGTAGGGGGTCCACCTGCCATAGGCTAGTAGCTAATCTAACTAGTAATTAACCCTAAACTAATTGAACATGGGGCCGGCCTCACACACACAGAACACACACACGCACACACACCACACAGCACACTTGGCCATGGCCAGTAGCAGCAGCAGCCGATGGTGGTGGGCAGCAGTAGTACCAGCAACAGAGCAGCGTAGCAGCAGCCTAAGCACGAAGCGGCAGTAACAGCAACTAGCAGATACAGCAGTAATAAGCAGCAGCAGAGAGCAGCGGCACAAGTAGTTCAGCGCAGCATGCAGCGGCCAGAATTAGCGGCGGTGTCAAAGCAACAGCAGCTAGCAAGCATCGGGCGCAGCAGCAGTTCAGCGGCGACGGCAGCAGAGAGGAGCAGCAGCAGGCGGCAGCGAGGCCATGCGCGGGCGTGGGCGGAGGTGGCTGCAGGTGGGCGCGCCCTGGGTGCGGCGCACGCGGCCGGACGCAGCCAGAGGTGCGGGAGCGCACACACAGGAGCTAACTCTGGGCACGGTCACTGGAGGTAGCGGACGACGGTTTACGCCGACGGATTGAAGGGGATAAGCAAGGGAATCGGTCGAGGGCCTCACCCCGGTGCTCGTGGACGAGGTTGGGAGGTCGGGGGAGCTCGGGAGGCAGCAAATCTGACGATGAACAGCGGCGGCCGTGGTGGGGAAGACGGCTCGATCCACGCGTACGGTGCGGCTCCGGTTGAACGGATGCACGGGGATGACGGAGTCGACGACGAGGAAGTCCCTGGACGACCTCCCGGTCGCCGGGGAGGCCAGTGGCCGCGGGGACGGAGGAGAAGCGCGAGTGAGAGAGGGGAATTTCGGGGCTAGGGTTCATCAACGAGGTCGGGGTAACACTTATACACCTCCAGGAGCGCTTGGATGATCTACACGAGGCAATCCGGTCGTGGACGGCGTGTGCGCGCGAGCACAGTGTCATGGCGCCCGTGCCTCGGCCTTCCTCCTGTACGTGAAGTAGGAAAGGCCGGTGGTGGGCTGCGCAGTGCTACTGTAGCACTGGGCCTATACTGCATAGTGGTCCATTTGCTTTCTTTTTATAGACTGTTTTGTATTTCTTATAGTAAATGAATTTTGTTCACATTGAAACTTGGCACATAAATCAAATGCAATACTTTGAAAAAAGGCACCCAAAGTTTGGGGTCATTTGTAAATATATATCCATTTGTTTTTTTTATAGGTTATTTATTTTTTGTGTTTTCGGACCACTTTATATTTTATTAGGGATTAATTGGTGAGCCAAATGATGTTGGATCATTCATGAAAATTAGTTAGTGAATATTTGCAACCCAATGAACATTTTTAATTTACTTTTTGATGAAACTATAATTTGACTTGTTATTTGAATTTGTATTTGAACTTACTTTGAAGCAAGTGAGGTTTAGCAAAATTTTAATTACGATGACCTGGCATCATTAACACGGGTTTACTGTAGCTTAACTATCGGGGTGTCACAAATCTCCTCCACTACAAGAAATCTCGTCCCAAGATTTAAGTGGGGAAGTAAATAGTAACTTCGGGAGAACTGACCCTTATAGGGTTAATTATCTGGTAAACAATTCAGGGAATGTGGCAGAAGTATCACTCGAGTTGAAACTTAAGGAAACATCGAGAGCAAAGTATGAAGGTACAATAAGAATTTTCAAGCCAATGGACAAACGATTGATACCTGAACAGAGTGTGAGAAGGGGGTTCAGAGCATCGGGAATAGATCATCTCTCGGAGGGTGGCTCATGATAACACACAAAACCAAGGGCATAAGATACTTCGGAATCAAGGATGTACAGGAGAGTCAGGTGCCGATCATGTGGAACTGTGGGGGCGTGTCGATCAAGAGTAGGGAGAATGGTGTCATCTTACCGGTCACGACAATAAGGTATGTCAGAGGATAGTCTGTCAGTTATGTCGGTAACAACATCGGTACCAAGCACGAGGGACGAAGAGAACCATTTTCCTGCTCGTAAGAACGAGGCGGACCAATAGGCAAAATTCTTTTCCATCGATAATACCGAAATGTCATTAACAGTAGTAGCAAGGTCTTACTGACAGAGTTGTACAGCGGGGTGTTTTATAAGCAGGGAATTATTTCTGCTTATATCATATAGATCACAAGAAAAGTTAAACAAACCAATGGAAAGGAAAATGAAATTATCGGATTAAACAGACCAATGAAAAGGAAAAAATGTGTCTACACACAATAATTAGGAGTATATCCTTTCCAAGGAAAAGCAGAACATGATATACCTGGCAGTACAGCAGGTACCAAAATCATTTAGATAGAGGGGCGAGAGAAAAACCAAGATGTTACCCGTACAACGGTGTTCGGATAATAGATCAAGAAACATTTGGCATTGCGCTCCCAATGTTCTTGTGGATATTCGGTATACCACAGTTATGCTTCGAGGTAGCAATGATAAGGTGTTTCAAGTAAAGGTTGGAGTTGAAGATCACAAGAAATACTCAAGGAACAATTGCAAGAATGGCAAGGAGCTCAAAGTATAACCAAGACATGATCAAACATGTGTTGGGAAGAAGACAAGAGTGTTGTTGGTGATATCACAAATCATCGAGGGACAAGGATGGTACTTCTCAACATGAATTCGATTGATATCCTGGAAGAGCTTAGAATATTGGTGATGATCATGACACATATGTCGAGAGGTTTCATGAAGATGTAATCGATCATCGATGACATCAAGCAAAAGGAATGATGGAGCCAAAAGTTTTTGGAACCACGGATATGACACAAACTTGGAATCAAGCTTGTTGTCCGAGGTGAAATGATAAGATGAGGAAGATCGACGTAAGGTTATCTCATCGTCGGAAGTTGCTCCGGGCAAAAGGACCAGGTAGCACAGTTAAAAGTTGGCACGATAAAGATATAGCCGATCAGGCTAGGAATGATGTGATGGGGTATTAAACTTCCCAGTAACAAGTACTAGGGGTAATACCGGAAGGTAAATCGGAGTAGAGGTTGGACGGGGGAAATGATTTGCAGAGGATTAGTATTTTAACTTATTCGGGAAATGGAATCGAGGAGGAAAATATGGTCGGAACCACGATTGTAAAGGATCAATTCATAGATACAAGATGAACTTGTACCAAGGAAATAATTATTTTTACGAGCAGCTTCCATGATGAGTTCTACATCGGGTCCATGGGCATGAACACAAAGGTTCAAGGTCGACTCCCACTTCTTCAATGCATAACGTTTCATTCACTTCTTGTCTTTGAAGAAGTTGTAGAGTTGAAAATTTATCCGACGGAACACGAGTAGATATATTCCGCATAACTTTCAATTCACACGGATTAGGGAAGGCGTATGTTCAACCCATCGGGGCATCTTTGAAACATATACCTCAAACTGCAGGAGTAATGAACTCAAGCTCGGAAGCAGAGCAAGGTTGACAAAACAGAGGATACCATTTACCAAGGGCGTTATGTATCCGGGAAAGGGACTCGCAAGATTATTGAATATGAAAGACTTTGTCGGATAATAACCCAACAAAAGATCAGTTGGTCGACAAAGGATCTGATGTGAGTATCGGTACTCAAATAGAAGAAGAATGCAAAGGCATCGGATTGTAGAAGCAACTGAATAATTCGGTGTTTAATTATAAAGGGTTTACGATTTCCAAAGCAAAGGATCAGAAGGAGACGCTCGGATCAAAAGATGGGTAAGTAGAATAGAACTAGATGGACAATCATTTGCAACTTGATTGCCCGAGAACCCGCTCAGGTCCATAATGACGTCTCAGCAGGAAGATAAATTTCAGGGTTTGACTGATGATTGCGAGAATTCGCAACACAATGAATCAAGGAGCTCAAAATGATAGAGGCAAAGGAGGTTAATGAATATTGCTAGATATGTGGAATTAACCATAATGTAGGCAAGCAAGACTTTCCAAAGCAATAGATTGCATAGGGTTCTCGAAAGAACGGATAGCATTACGAAGTATTTTAAGAAACACATTAACAACTGGGGATGAACGAATCCCCAGTTAAGTGAATTATCCGCAGTGCAAAAAGAAGCTGCAAAGCAGAAGGCACAAAGGATTCTCGGAACAACGGAGAGTACTAGGGGTATCTTGTAACAACAGGAGCAGCGGGGGATGAAGGTAAAAGCAGCAAGGATGTCATTCACGGGGATTACCAGTGGTCACGAACTGCAAGGCAGTGGGCACAGGGTCTCGAGAAACATCAAGGAGTATCCGCAGAATCTTCTGGCGAAGCAAGCGGTCATCGATAATGTCAGGGCTCTCCGGGAGGAAGTGGGTACGAGAACCTAAAGTCAGAATTAGTAAAATTTTAACCCGAAAGGAAGAGATATCAGAGCCCCAGAGTATAGACAAGGAATAAAAGATCCTAATACCACCCAATGGCGACGTGGGCCCGTAAGCCACACAGCTAAGTTAGTTAAACAGTTTTCGACCAATAGACTCAACTTCGGCCAAGGAGTTGGAAAGGGGGTTCCTACAGGCAGTCGGCTCTGATACCAACATGTGACGACCCCGGCTTAATCGTGCACTAACCATACACGCAAATGCACACGATCAAGCCTAAGGACTCACTTTAAGATATCACAACACAACTCTAAAACATCAATAAAGTCATACAAGTTTTATATTACAAGCCAGAGGGCTCGAATACATAAGCTCGCGTACAAGCATCAGTGGAAGCATCAGATATCTGAGTACAGATATAAAAGAAAACACAGATAGGCCTTTAAGAAGGCGGGGCAAAAGAAAAACACTACGACCGAAAGGCACAGGCCTCCTACCTGGGACCCTCCAAACCTACTCCTGGTCGTCAGTCGCCTCCTTGTAGTAGTACTTGCCAGAAGGGTAGTAGTAGTAGTCGTCAGCGGGGGCAGCTGACTCAGGGGCTCCGTCATCTGGTTGCGACAAACGGATATGGGAGAAAAAGAAAGCAAAGCAACCGTGAGTACTCATCCGAAGTACTCAGCAAGCAAGGATCTACACTACATATGCAACATTATCAAAGGGAGGCTGTATATGTGGACTGGGCTGCAGAAATGCTAGATTAGAAAGGAAAGCCTAGTCATATCGAAGACTAGCAACTTCAGCATCTTCAGCGGTCTTGCAGCATTAGAAGAGTGCAGATTAGCATAATGTAAAGTAGTAGTAGTGTTATCAACCTTGCCCAGAGATCCTTCCTCGACTCCCTGCGAGAAAGCAATCCGAGAGCCATACTATCCAGTTATCATCTCAAGTGTCTAGTTCTAGTTGTACCGATCGGGATACAACTCCGAGTGTCCGTTACCGTAGGACAGGCTATCGATAGATGTTTTCTTCCCTGCAGGGGTGCACCAACTTACCCACCACGCTCGCTTAACTCCGGCCGGACACACTTTCCTGGGTCATGCTCGGCCTCGGTCAAATGATACACCACAACCCTACCTACAGCTCAATAGAGAGGTCCCCGTCGGTCTACATCCTAAGCGCAAGGGGGTCTTGGGCCATCGCCCCTCGCCCTCCGGGTCGTTGCGCACATGGTGAAGCAGGCACCACCTCTGCCTGGATGGCGCCGGTCCGTCCGTGCCGCGATGCGAAACTGGACGTCTGACAGAGCTTTCGGCTGATGCTACGATGCAGAGTGCCCATAACTGTTCCCACGTGATGGTTAGTGCTATCAGGCCAGAGGCCTGCTCAGATCAAATATCCAAATCGTTAGTGGATTAGGGGCTTGCGGAAACGAGCAGAGACTCATGATCGATGTGACCCCGTCGCCCCGTCTCGAGGACTTGTGGCAAGAGCTAAGAATGCCCGGCCACGCCTCGTGTTCATCTCTCGGGTAACCTCCAGGTTAACCCATGTTCACATCACTCGCGGGTACCCCTCAGGGTCGACCCGCCTTTCAAGTAACAGTTGTAAAGCCCAAGTATCTGTGTGTCCATAACATCTGGGGAATCCGAGGTATCACCCTCGTTGGATTCCTACTCGACGTAACTGTCAAGGTGAACTCGGAGGAATCACCCTCGATGGGTTCACACTTGAGGTGTTGCACGACAGCGTCGTTATCGGGAGTGGTGAAAGAGGAATCACCCTCGATGACCACAACCGATGAACTAACCTACATGGTTACCATCAGAAGTGCTAACGAGGTATCACTCTCGGCACTCCATAGTAACCCAGTAGTGTCGCACAACTAAGGGGGTGATGTGCGGTGCCGGGGCATGTCTTCGATCCCGTTGATCGGGTCTTCTGATAATCCAGTGGGGCAGTTGGGTCAAAGTGAGGTCTCTGATGGGTCACTAACCAGCCTATACTAAGCAGTTTGGATACCAGGCAGGTATCAACAGTAGTTACAAAAACAGGCTATGCAACAGAATAGGAGCAATCAATTACAGTAGCAAAATCTAATGCAAGCATGAGAAAATAGAATGGGCGATATCGGGATGATCAAAGGGGGGGCTTGCCTGGTTGCTCGGCAGCAAAGGCAAGGTCGTCAGAGGCGTAGTCGATCTCCGGAGCTACATCGGTCTCAGGGACTACGTCGGTGTCGGGGTCTATCGAGAGGGAAGAGGGGGAGGAAACAGATAAATACACAGCAAACATATGTAACACAGAGCTTGCTATGCTAACGTGCAGTGCAGGGCTGCCTAAAAGCATGTCTAAGTCATATTAGTTATTTTAGGATTTAAGTTGGATTTATTAATCGGTATATGTGCACTATTCATCTACCGGAAACAGGCTAAAAGTTACGGGTTCTCCTACGTAGGGGGTTCCGACATGAAAGCAGACGACACGATCAAATTCGTCTTGTCGTTCTGAGCAACTTTCATGTACAAAGTTTTTCGTTCTGGGCTACGGTTTAATTTCTATGAATTTTCAAAGTTTAAAACATTTTCTGGAATTATTTTAATTCAAAAATAATTTAATAATTAATTGCTAAGTGTACACAGCAGTGGCTTTAGTGGGTGACAGGTGGGGTCCAGTTGACTGCCTAGTCAGCAGTCAACTGAGACCGTTGACTAGTCAAAGGGCCCAGGGGACCCGCATGTCATTGACTGGGTTATCCTAGTCAGCAGTTTGACTGGTCAATGGGACCAGTGGGACCCAGGTGTCGTTCACACATATTTTAGCATTTTCTTTTTAAGTGGATACTTAGAGGAGGGGGTCCACCTGCCATAGGCTAGTAGCTAATCTAACTAGTAATTAAGCCTAAACTAATTGAACATGGGGCCGGCCTCACACACACAGAACACACACACGCACACACACCACACAGCACACTTGGCCATGGCCAGTTGCAGTAGCAGCCGGTGGTGGTGGGCAGCAGTAGTACCAGCAACAGAGCAGCGTAGCAGCGGCCTAAGCATGAAGCAGCAGTAACAGCAACTAGCAGATACAGCACTAATAAGCAGCAGCAGAGAGCAGCGGCACAAGCAGTTCAGTGCAGCATGCAGCGGCCAGAATTAGCAGCGGCGTCAAAGCAACAGCAGCTAGCAAGCAGCGGGCGCAGCAGCAGTTCAGCGGCGACGGCAGCAGAGAGGAGCAGCAGCAGGCGGCAGCAAGGCCATGCCCGGGCGCGGGCGGAGGTGGCTGCAGGTGGGCGCGCCCTGGGTGCGGCGCGCGCGGCCGGACGCAGCCAGAGGCGCGGGAGCGCGCACACAGGAGCTAACTCTGAGCGCGGTCACTGGAGGTAGCGGACGACGGTTTACGGCGACGGATCGAAGGGGATAAGCAGGGGAATCGGTCGAGGGCCTCATCCCGGTGCTCATGGACGAGGTTGGGAGGTCGGGGGAGCTCGGTAGGCAGCAAATCTGACGACGAACAGCGGCGGCCGTGGCAGGGAAGACGGCTCGATCCACGCGTACGGTGCGGCTCCGGTTGAACGGATGCACGGGGATGACGGAGTCGACGACGAGGAAGTCCCTGGACGGCGACGGCGACGGCGCATCGACGACAGCTCAGACACGAGGTTCGGAGGAGAAGCGCGAGTGGGAGAGGGGAATTTCGGGGCTAGGGTTCATCAACGAGGTCGGGGTAACACTTATACACCTCCAAGAGCGCTTGGATGATCTACACGAGGCAATCCGGTCATGGACGGCGTGTGCGCGCGAGCACAGTGCCATGGCGCCCGTGCCTCGGCCTTCCTCCTGTACGTGAAGTAGGAAAGGCCGGTGGTGGGCTGCGCAGTGCTACTGTAGCACTGGGCCTATACTGCATAGTGGTCCATTTGCTTTCTTTTTATAGACTGTTTTGTATTTCTTATAGTAAATGAATTTTGTTCACATTGAAACTTGGCACATAAATCAAATGCAATACTTTGAAAAAAGGCACCCAAAGTTTGGGGTCATTTGTAAATATGTAACCATTTGTTTTTTTTAAAGGTTGTTTTTTTTGTGTGTTTTCGGACCACTTTATATTTTATTAGGGATTAATTGGTGAGCCAAATGATGTTGGATCATTCATGAAAATTAGTTAGTGAGTATTTGCAACCCAATGAACATTTTTAATTTACTTTTTTATGAAACTATAATTTGACTTGTTATTTGAATTTGTATTTGAACTTACTTTGAAGCAAGTGAGGTTTAGCAAAATTTTAATTAGGATGACCTGGCATCATTAACACGGGTTTACTGTAGCTTAACTATCGGGGTGTCACAGGTCGCCTCCGCCTCCCTACTCCATTTGCAAGGGTGATGGAGCTCAAACAGCCGCGTGCGCTGAGGTTGCACATGAGGGGCTGTGGGAATGGCGGCATGCGGGTGGATGTTGACTTCCCTGCTCCTCATGTTATGTACCTCCGCCGTGGCTGGAAGACCTTTGCTCGAGCCAATAGCTTGTCGGAGGGGCATGTTTCCAGTTTAAATTAATGGAGAGCGGCCTGCTTTCCGTCAAGGTCTTTGGGCGCTCGGGAGCTCGCTTAGGGTGCTGCGCGGAGAGCTCGACCGACGACGAAAGCTCCTCCTCGAGCGACAGCGACGAGGAGGACAGTGACGGCGATGACGACGGCAGCGGCCGGGAGGGCGATGACTCCAACTCCGGCTGAACGTCGCCCGCACCATCTTCATCAGGCGGCAGCACCGTCATCTGCACCTGCGTTTTCTCCCCGGCAAGGTGGTTTTCCGGGAAGTTGGGTGCAGAGGTGGTGACGGTGCCCCCTGGCTCCTCCAGCAGTCCTCCAGCTGGACACCGGCAGGCTTCCTCTCGGGCTGCAGCTCCGTTAGCCCTACCGTGTTCTGCTGGCCTTGGTGGTGGCGGTTGACGGGTCGCCTCCGCCATGCTCTCCGTCGTCGTCTTCGTCCACGCCCTCCTGCCGCCGCCGGGCATCCTCTCCTGGAGCCCGACAGGGTCAAGCTGGGCTTCTGCCCAGGCACTCCTTTTGCCCTCTTCGCCTTCTACCGCCGTGCCTAGGAGGAGAGGGACAAGAAAGGGCATTACGGGGCACTTACCTTTTTTCAGTCTTAAATCTGTAGGCACTTGCCAAATTTTAGTTCAAATAATGTAATCTCTTGTATCCATGTTTATGTTCCGTGAGATTTGTACTTGTTGATCAGCATATTAATGAAAAAGATAAGCTTTGCTGGGCACTTGTGCATGTACGACATCCATGCAGAGGTGAAACGCCTCCATACTTTCACGTAAACAAGTAGATCCCGGTAAGCTACCTTGCCGGCACCCCATAGGACTGCTACCGTGAGGCTAAGCCTGCCGAGCGCAGAACCCATTGGGAGAGACCAGCCCCCCGCCAACCCCTTTTAGCCAAAGGCCACTACGACCATCCTGACCGAAGCAGCGTTCGTGTCAGTAGATGGGAGCACCTTTGTTTTCGAGGCGGCAAGGTTTTCATATGCACAAGTCCTACTCACGGAACATGTATGGATAAGAGATGGAACTTATCTGTTTGGCTTGCCGGAGACCGCAGTGCTGGCTTGTCTTCGCATCCTCTTCCCAGGACTAAGTCCACGACAGGCGCCTGCAGTTTATGCAAATGAAGATGATGCCAGATGCAACCTATCTACATGACCATGCAACCTATCTACATGAATCATGCGATGCTTATGATATGCTTATGCATGCATGCAACTTGTCGGGGGGCCCCGGCGCTTCATTTATTTCTCTGTTGCTCAGGGTCTGCGCCTGGCTTTGTACAAGGGGTTACATGCAGCTGAGGCAAGGCCTGTACAAAAGGGTGGCTACCGGGCAGGGCCCGACAGCCGTGCCTGACGGGTAGAACTTGCGGAGATGCTCAATATTCCATGAGTTTTGCAACTGAATGCCATCTTTGGTCTCCAGACGGATTGTGCCAGGTCTGGTGACTCGTACTACCCGGTAAGGGCCTTCCCACTTCAGCGACAGCTTGTTTGTACCCTTGGCGGACTGAACGCGCCTAAGGACAAGGTCGCCTTCCTCAAAACACCAGGCATGAACCCTGCGGCTATGATAGCGACGTAGGGCTTGCTGATAGCGTGCAGCACGCGTAGCAGCCCGGAGACGGTTCTCCTCGAGAAGCACGGCGTCGTCATGCATGTGCTGTTCCTGCGCTACTTCATCATAGGCAAGCACTCGAGGTGACCCGTAAATGAGTTCCGTGGGGATAACTGCTTCTGCCCCATAGACTAGGGAGAAGGGAGTCTGCCCGATAGCTCGGTTTGGTGTCGTTCTGAGCGACCAAAGAACCACCGGCAGCTCATTGATCCATTGCCTACCGTGCTTCTGCAGCTTATCAAACGTTCTTGTCTTGAGTCCTCGCAGCACTTCAGTGTTTGCCCTCTCAGCTTGTCCATTGCTTCTGGGATGTGCGACAGAGGCAAATGAGATCTTGCTTCCGAGGGCATGAACATATTGCATGAAGGCACGGCTCGTGAATTGGGTGCCGTTGTCGGTGATGATCCGGGCAGGGACCCCGAAGCGGCACACCAATCCTTTCAAGAACTTGATAGCTGACTGAGCAGTCACCTTTCTCACGGCATCTACTTCCGACCACTTTGTAAACTTGTCGATTGCAACGAACAAGAATTCAAAGCCCCCGGCAGCTCGGGGCAAAGGGCTGAGGATATCGAGCCCCCAGACCGAAAATGGCCATGACAAAGGGATTGTCTGGAGTGCTTGGGCAGGCAGATGGATATTTTTGGAATGGAACTGACAGGCTTCACACTTGGTGAAGAGCTCAACCGCATCTTGGAGGGCTGTGGGCCAATAGAATCCTTGCCAGAATGCTTTCCCAACCAAAGCCCTTGATCCAATGTGGGAGCCACACATGCCTTTGTGTATTTCTGCCAGTAGTTCCTTTCCTCCTTCTCGGCAAATGCACTTCAATTTCACACCGTTGGGCCTTTCTTCTTTATAGAGTGTCATCGACAAACTGATACATACTGGCCCTCCGGGCTACTCTTTTAGCTTCTTCTTGCTCTTCGGGAAGTTCTCCGGTTTGGAGGAAATGGACTATGTGCCTTGCCCAAGTTGGAGCCTGAGGCTCGGCAATGAGGACTAGTGGCACCTCCTCATTTGTGGGGGCGCATCCGTTGACCGCGGGGACCAGTGGTCCGGCAGGAGGGTGCAGCCCGGCAATCGAAGGGGAGTTGTTACCGGCAGGGCCCCTGCCGGGAGCCCTGAAAGGCTCTACCGGGAGAGGCTTACCGAAGTCCAATTTCCTCCTCTTTCGGGCCATTGTTGTCGGGGATACGGAGGGCTGAGTAGGATGGAGAACAAAAGTTCCTGGTTCCATTGGAAGCTTCTGCGTAGCGCACTTCGATAGGTGATCAGCAATGTTGTTTTCCGCACGGGATACGTGCTCTGTTTGCAACCCGTCAAAGCGCTCCTCCAATCTTCTCACTTCCTCGACGTATGCCTCCATCAATGGGCTTTGGTAATCCTTGTTGACTTATCTCACCACCAGTTGCGAATCTCCTCAAATGATCAGCTTCTTGATTCCCAATTCTGTGGCAATCCTGAGCCCGGCAAGAAGCCCTTCATATTCTGCTGTATTGTTGGTCACCTCCTCCCGGGGAAAGTGCATCTGGACGACGTACCTCAGGTGCTCTCCAGTGGGAGCCACGAGAAGCACGCCAGCCCCTGCACCTTGCAGGGAGAAGGCACCATCGAAATACTGTGGCACCCTGGCTCAGAGTAAACCAGAATGCCCCGTATTCCAGCCCAAGGACAAGTCTTCTGGAATACGGCACTGTTGGCATAGAACAAATCAGCTCTTTATTACTATGGATATGGTTATAAAGGGTACATGGATTACATCGGCACGGCGACACTACGCCTGCCCGGGGTAGCTCTATGCTAACAGCGAAGTAACATCTCTCGGCAGCGGAACAACGATGATGGTGATGGACTCCACTCCACAGGGACTCTGGCTAGAATGCGTCTCCTAGGTCGCAAACTCAGGATCCTCGACAAGCAAGCAATCATGGCATGACCTGCAAACTGGCATGACACGCCAGGTGAGTACTTTGAATGTACTCGCAAGCTCACAACAAACATCAGCATTAAGGCAAGACAACATCATCGCAGTCAAAATTAACAAGCAGGGTTATCCAGCAAGATAACTTCTGAAGTAAATGCAGTAAGGTAAAGCATATTTAATTTTGTACTCCAAATAATCTCAGGATGCAATTCAAACCTGTGCCAAATCCCAATTCCCAAGCATGAGGTCATCCGACCACTCAACTCATAGCCATCCCATGGCTATCATATCATATACCTGATTCCGTCTGCACCACAAGTCAAGCATACTCTCTTTCGGGTTGTCTCACAACCCTCAGAATACTCACGATCCATCGAGTACTTCTGATCATACGACGAGCTCTTCCATCATCATCATCATCACTACTATGGTTGACCACCTAGTGAGGTTTGGGCGGACTATCCAATACCGTGGACACGGCTATTCGAATAGATTTTACACTCTGCAGAGGTTGCGCACTTTACCCACACCATGGAGCACTGACCTCGTGATCCCATTTGGGTGGACCAGCATTGCTCCAACGAAACCTGCCTGACCCGTGACTCTCCCATCGTACCACCGGCAATCGCACTCCCTCGGAGTCAAGCCTTGGGTGGCCCCTTGTCACCTCGCGACACCTGCCACCGTCATGGCCAAACTATACTGTCCCAAACGGGGACGCCGGCACAAAACTCAACTGGGCTCACAAGGTTATCGCCGCCTACCGAGCCAGGGTAGCGCGCACGCAAAACCTTCCCTGTTGGGCGGTACCGGTGAAAGAGCACGCGATCAGACCAAGTCAAGGCCGTCCCATACCAGCAAATGTGGCTGCACGGATAAGTCCGGACAGGTGACTCAAGGTCAACCGACTAAATATCTCATCTCCAAATAATATTTCCGTCATAGCTGACCTTCCGATAACCGGTATGCTTAAGCCACTGCTATTACTCATCTTCACGAACTACCGGATGAACTCCAAAATAATCATAGATAGTGATCTCAACATCATAGCATCAACGAGTGTAAACTAAGAGTCACTAGTAATCCGGTACTCCACATGGTAGTCACCTATCCGAGAATTAACTCGAACATTGCATAGTCCAATTCATTTCACAAATAACTCATACTTGCTATTAAAGTAATTAGTTAAACTATGATATTGCAATGCAATGATGCAGATGAGAGTTGTGGCTTGCCTGGGGATGAAGGAACCATCGGGAAGGGGTGCGGAGAGTCCGCGGGGTTGACTGCCGGAAACAGTTCTCTCTCGGAGGGGCTATTTACGGACAAGGGCAAAATGGTCATTTCCACAGTAGGACCACATAGTGAAAATGATACCAACACGACGGGCTCGACGAGACAAAGACGTGGGCATTGGATTCACCTTGATCGGAGTCTCAGATGAAAAGTTATAGCCATTTGAAGTCCAGGGACCGATCTGTAAAGATTTTATTCACAGACAAGCCCCTGGCGGTTAAAACCGAAAGCGCCTTCAGGCCGAGTACATTTTCTGAAACAGAAAAAGTAAACTTGGCCGCAGTTAGGTGAAAATGCGCTTTCCAAATAGGGAGACGTATTTATAGAAATACGCCTCCACTTAAAATCCCGCGGGCCCGGGCGTTGACTTCTCCGTGTCACTGCCGCGCGGGGCCCACGAGCAGGGGCTCAGGGTCGTCTTCCCCGCGACGTCTCCTGCCTGGCCGAGGTTGGGGCCGGCACCGACGGCGACCGCCGGTGACACGGGCCACCTCTGGTGGCGCTCCGCCTACCAGGATAACCAACGCGACGGGCCGCATCCATCCCCGTAGGTGGCGGCGCTCGGGGAGGACCGGAGCATGGGCGCCCCTGGTCATGGCGGACGGCGGCTCGGGTGCCGAAGGGCACGACGGCTACCGGCCACCGGAGGAAGGGCCGAAGGTCGAAGGAGGGTCGTGGAGGTCCGGGGAGAGCCTTGGTGAGGGTAGGAGGGCGAGAGGGGGCTCGGGCATCTCCAATTTAGGAGGAGGCCGAAGTGGCAATGGCGACCAGAGGGCGGCGAGGAGAGCTTCTCCAGCTCGGGGAAAAGGTTGGGCGGGACCAAAGGAGGATGGGGAGGTGGCTGGTATGCTCGGGAGGGGCTCGGGACGTGGCTATATATAGCCGGCCGAGGTGGAGGGGATAGGGATGGCCGCCGTGGCGGCCTTAGCCGCATACTGGAGCTCGTGGTGATGTGGCTGGAGGGTTCCCGGCGTCGGCGAGCGGCCGACCTGACGAGCATTCACTGCGACGCGATGGCTCAGGGAGGAAGGAGCCAACAGAGGGAGGTGACAGCTCGGTCACGGGCGAACAGGGTCTCGGCGGCGATCACCGTGACGTGAAGAGGAAGAATCCGAAGGGGGAAAGACCTAGAGAGGGGGTACGTGGGTGCTGCGGAGCCAAATGACATGCTTGGACAAGCCAGGGAGGGCCGGAGTTGACCTCACGAAGGGTACAGTGTGCAGAGCGCGCGTTCTGCCCGTCGTCCACGTGGTCACCACGCCAAAATGCCCACTGGTGCATGCTTTGACCCAACACCTTGTCTTTTGTGTGACTCAGAGGTCAGTGAGATGACTCATCGAGGTTTGGCTGGGATTTGCTGCAAGAAATGACAGATGTGAGCTTGGAGACCAAGCAACAACAAGGTGTTTGGAGTGGGGTGAGGGAGATTCAGCTGGAGATAAGAGCTGGTCTTTGCCAGGGAGTGATCGCATGCTAAGGTGATTATCTCTGCAAATTTTCAGCCTATTTGAATGAATATAAAGAGTACTTGCAGTTCAAATGGCTTCACTGACCAGAACTACAAATCTTGAAGTGGCACTCACCTCAAGTGTTTCCTTTGGCTGAAAATAGGCATCAGATGATGATTTGGTCATATGAGAGTGGCATAAAAATTTCATGCCATTTGGACAAGCCAAAATGGTACTTCCTTCACAGCTATCCTCTCTGACCAGAATCTTAGCAAAATTCTAGAGGGATATTGGCTCCATGAATTGATTCCAAAATTGATGTAGATTGGTTTTATTGGTAGGATAATGCTCTGGTAAATTTTCAGCAATTATGGAGCAATATAAAATATAGTTGCTTCACAATGTGAAAATCTGACCAGAAACCAAGATTTGATGATGTGCTCACATAGATGATTGGATAGGGTTTAAACTTGGTGGAGAGTGATGATTTGATCATATGAATGATCTTGCAAAATTTCAACTCATTTGGATACTCCTAGCTGGTACTTCCTTCATTAGGCCTTCAGTTGGCCAGAAACTTAGGAAATTAGCCAAGGGAGATTTACTAACCAAATGAAGTTGAATTTTGGCATGAGGCAATGATATGGATTATAAAGAGTGCACAAAAAGTTTGAGAGCAAGCAAGCAAATATAAAGGGTACTTGCTTCACAAACTGCCAGCTGGGGCAGAATCAGAAAAGGAATATTTGTGAAATATTTTTGAACATGTCAAGGAAGGTTTTGACATATCCGAGGAAGATATGACCCAAACAATTTATGAGAATTATTTGGGAATTTTCAGAGTGATGGGAATGTGGGTTGCTTCACAACTCAGAGCTGACAAGGTTATTCTATTAATAGAAAAAGGAATATTCTCAAGAAAAGAATATTGATATTGGTCCAAGATGGAAATGACATGGTCTTGGGATGGTTTAGAGGTTGGCAAGCCACTCGGGAAGAAAAATTGAAGGGTGATCCTTCCAGGTTTCAAGACCACTAAGTCACAGAAAAGCAAATCCAGAACAAAATTAAAAGCAAAATAAAATGGGCAAAATCCAGGGTGTTACAAATACATGACCCATTCTTGGGGCGCTTCCTTGCCGGGGATAACTGTTTCCTATACTTCTTCATCAGGGGTTGGCGTCCATTCTGCAATAAACTCTGCCAATGCCCTACTCTGGATTGTTGATGTGCTTTCAAACTTCAGGCCAAAGCTGGATAACTCCAATGCCCACTCCACTATCCTGCCGGTGGCCTCTGGGTTTCGAAGTATCCTTTGCAACGGGAAGCGGGTGACAACCGTGATCTCATGGGCTTGGAAGTAGTGGCGCAGTTTCCTTGAGGCCATGACAAGGCCAAAGATCAATTTTTGCACGCCAGAATACATGGATCTAGCCCCCTGCAACAATGAGCTGACGAAGTATACTGGGCGCTGCACCACCTTCTTCCTTGCTGTGTCCTTGCGGTTGTTTCCGCTGCCGTGCTCCTCTTTGTCCTGATCCGTATCTGGCCTTGCCGGGCCGCTCTCTTCCTCTTCCCTGTGCGGGACACTTGCTGAGGTGGCTGCTTCTTCTACTTCCTGTTGCGCTACTAGGGCCGCACTGACCACTTGATTAGTTGCTGCCAGATATAGCAGCAACGGCTCTTGTGGTTTGGGTGTGACCAAAGTAGGCACAGAAGACAAGTAGGCCTTCAAATCCTGCAGTGCTGCATTTGCTTCCGGGGTCCAATTCATGGGTCCTGCCTTCTTCAAAATCTTGAAGAATGGCAAGGCGCGCTCGGCAGACTTGGAGATGAATCTGCTAAGCGCGGCAACGCATCCTGTCAAACGCCTCACATCCTTAACTGTCTTGGGTGCCTGTATCTACTCGATAGCCTTGATCTTATTGGAGTTGGCCTCTATCCCATGGTGGGAAACAAAGAAACCAAGTAGCTTGCCGGAGGGAACGCCAAACACGCACTTCTCCGGATTCAGTTTCAAGTTGATCTTGCGCAGATTAGCAAATGTCTCTTCTAAATCCTGGATGAGGGTTGATCTGTCCTTGGTCTTGACCACAATATCATCCATATAGGCTTCAATGTTTCTGTGCAACTGTGGTTCAAAGCCAATTTGGACTGCTCTTGCAAAAGTGGACCCGGCACTCTTCAACCCTAAAGGCATGCGCACAAAGCAGTACGTGCCGCATGGGGTGATGAATGAGGTCTTTTCTTCGTCTTCCTTGGACATAAAAATATGATGGTATCCAGAGTATGCATCCAGAAAAGAGAGCAACTCATATCCTGAAGTAGAATCCACGATCTGGTCGATGCGCGGCAAGGGAAATGGCTCCTTTGGGCATGCCTTGTTCAGATCCGTAAAATCTATGCAAAGCCTCCATTTTCCATTAGCCTTGCGCACAACCACTTGGTTTGCTAACCATGTTGGAGGTAGTACTCCTCTGACCAAACCAGTTGCTTCAAGTTTCTTGATTTCCTCGGCAATAAACTGCTGCCGCTCCAAGGCCTGCTTCCGAACCTTCTGCTTGATGGGCCGGGCATGTGGGCAGACAGCAAGGTGGTGCTCGATTACCTCCCTGGAAACACCGGGGGTATCAGATGGTTGCCAAGCAAACACATCGATATTCGCCCGTAGGAAGGCAATGAGCGCGCTTTCCTATTTGTCATCAAGGGTGGCGCTGATAGTGAAAGTACCATCAGCGCCAGCCAGCCCTGCCGTGACCATTTTCACTTGGGGTAAAGCAGCCTTGGATCTCTTGCTGTTGGAACTCTCTGGCGTGTCATCAACGGGCGCGGCACATTCCACAGAGGTACGCTTCCTGGATTCCTTACCAGTGCCTCTGCTATGCTTTTCCTTGGCGGGAACTGTGGCTTCCGCGACCTCTACCACGACTGCGTCCCGGTACATCTTATCATGCAAATAATTGTGTCTTTCTTGTCCGACGGAACGGAAATGACGCCCATCGGCCCTGGCATCTTCAAGGTGTTGTAGGCATAGTGGGATGCTGCCATGAATTTGGCCAGGGCCGGGCGCCCAAGGATCCCGTTGTACGGCAGGGGGAGGTCAACCACATCAAACACAACTTTCTCAGTCCTGTAGTTCAACTCTCCTCCAAATGTCACTGGCAACATAACCTTTCCCTTAGGACGGCTCCTGCCGGGATTGACTCCTTGAAACATGCATGTGGCCTTAAGTTCTTCCTCTGCTATCTGGAGTTTGTTGATAACCTTTGGGGAAATCAGATTCAACCCGGCCCCGCCGTCAACCAGCATCTTTGTGACCTTAAGGTTGCGAATTGTTGGTGAGACCAACAATGGCAAGCACCCTACCGCAGTAATGCGGTCGGGGTGGTCATCTTCATCAAAGATGATGGGCGTGCGTGACCATTTGAGCGGCTTCCGAGAATCTGCCGCTGGCTCCATAGCATTGACTTCACGTGCCCACTGTTTAAGTGGGCGGTGAGAGGAGTGCAAAGATGCACCCCCGTCAATGCACAGGGCATTAGTGGCCTTCTGGGATTCTTGCTCGCTGGTTTCCTCTTCATTCCCTCCATCAGTCTCATTACTGCAATCCTCCTTCTCTCGGCCTTTGGCGGGTTTCCCTTGGTTCCGAGGAGCCTTGCCGGGGCGATTTGCTTCACCACCCCGGCCCTTCCCGCCAACGCCATTCTAACCTTTTTCCTTATCGTGCTTCTCATACTCAGCCTTCTGTCTCTTGACAAGCTGCTCAACCTGATGACACTCCTGGAGATCATGGCCCTTGGTCCGATGAATCTTACAGTACGGCCCATCACTTTTCCCAGCTTTCTCGGCAGCCGCCGCCTCCCGGCAGTCAGCACATGCGGTAGCCTCCTTGCCGGGGGCTTCAGCCTTGGCCTTCTTGCCGGTACTAGGCGTGCCTGACCCCTCAACAGTCATCACAGTCTTATCCTTGCGCTTCTTGTTGTGCTTCTTGTTCTTCTTCTTACTGATGGTTTCGTCGTCATCTTCTGAGTCGATGTCGACGCAATCTTCCTCTCTAGGAAGTTTCCTCCCCTCCTCCACCCGAGCACATTTGTCCACCAAAGTGTAGAGCTCCTTCACAGTCTTGGGCAACCGAACGTTCATCTTGGAACATATCCTGCGGTTGCGCACGTTGGATTGGAAGGCAGCTATCACGGCAGCTGGGTGGATATCTGGGATATTTCTGTGGACTCGGCTGAATCTCTGCAAGTACTTCCGCTTAGCGATGCCTCATTCCTCTGGCTCACCTTGGCCTTCCCAATTTGTACTTGGATCCTTCAAAGGAGTTGATCCTCCTTGTTCAGTCTGGTCTTGGTCTTGTAATCTTTGTCTCTGGCTTGTGCACAGTCCGTGCAATGGACCCAGGGTCTATTGCACCGACAGGGCGTGGCCAAGGGTAGGAGCCCAAGGTCACCGCCGGCCCCTTGGGGGAGCCCTAGGCTGCCTCCCCTCCTCCCCCCACCGATATATATATGAGAGAGAGGGGGCACCACACAACCCACGACAATCTCTTAGCCGTGTGCGGCGCCCCTCTCCACAGTTTCATCCTCCGTCTAGTTTTTCCGCAGTGCACGGTGAAGCCCTGCTGGAACAAGTTCACCACCACCGTCACCACGCTGTCGTGCTACCGGAACTCATCTACTACTTCGCCCGTCTTGCTGGATAAGGAAGGCGAGGACGTCATCGAGCTGAACGTGTGCTGAACGCGGAGGTGTCGTACGTTCGGTACTTGATCGGTTGGATCACGAAGGTGTTCGACTACATCAACCGTGTTGATAAACGCTTCCGCTTTACGGTCTACGAGGGTATAGAGACATACTCTCCCCTCTCATATCTATGCATCTCCATGGATAGATCTTGTGTGTGCGTACAAAAATTTTTGTTTTCCGTGCAACGTTCCCCAACAGTGGCATCTGAGCCAGGTCTATGCGTAGATGATATGCACGAGTAGAACACAAAGGAGTTGTGGGCGGTGATGGTCATACTGCTTACCACCAACGTCTTATTTTGATTCGGAGGCATTGTGGGATGAAGCGGCCCAGACCAACCTTACATGTCCACGTACATGAGACCGGTTCCACCGACTGACATGCAACTTGTTTTGCATAAAGGTGGCTGGTGGGTGTCTGTTTCTCCTACTTTAGTTGAATCGAATTTGACTACGGACGGTCCTTGAAGAAGGTTAAAACAGCAAACTTGATAATCATCGTTGTGGTTTTGCATAGGTAAGAACGGTTCTTGCTAGAAGCCCGTAGCAGCCACGTAAAACTTGCAACAACAAAGTAGAGGACGTCTAACTTGTTTTTGCAGGGCATGTTGTGATGTGATATGGTCAAGATATGATGTGATATACGTTATTGTATGAGATGATCATGTTTTGTAATATCGACAACCGGCAGGAGCCTTAGGGTTGTCTTTTAATTATTGTATGAAATGCAAGCGCCATGTAATTGCTTTACTTTATCGCTATCCGTTAGCAATAGTTGTAGAAGCAATAGTTGGCGAGATGACCCCTACGCAACGATGGAGATCAAGGTGTCGAGCCGGTGACGATGGAGATCATGACGATGCTTTGGAGATGGAGATCAAAAGCACAAGATGATGATGGCCATATCATGTCACATATTTTGATTGCATGTGATGTTTATCCTTTATGCATCTTATTTTGCTTAGAACGGTGGTAGCATTATAAGATGATCCCTTCATTAAATTTCAAGATAAAAATGTTCTCCCTGAGTATGCACCGTTGCCAAAGTTCACCGTTTTGAAGCACCTCATGATGATCGGTTATGATAGACTCTACATTCACATACAACGGGTGTAAGACAGTTTTGCACATGCAGAATACTTGGGTTAAACTTGACGAGCCTAGCATGTACAGACATGGTCTCGGAATGCTGGAGACTGAAAGGTCGAACGTGAGTCATATAGTAGATATGATTAACATAGAGATGTTCACCATTGATGACTACCCCATCTCACGTGATGATCAGACATGGGTTAGTTGATTTAGATCATGTATCACTTAGATAACTTGAGGGATGTTATTTTAAGTGGGAGTTCATTAGTAATTTGATTAATTGAACTTAATTTATCATGAACTTAGTCTTAATAGTTTTTGCATATCTGTGTTGTAGATCAATGGCCCATGCTACCGTTCCCTTGAATTTTAATGCGTTCCTAGAGAAAGCTAAGTTGAAACATGATGGTAGCAACTACACGGACTGGGTCCGTAACTTGAGGATTATCCTCATTGTTGCACAAAAGAATTATGTCCTTGATGCACCGCTAGGTGACAGACCTGCTGCAGGAGCTACTACAGATGTTATGAACATCTGGCAGACTCGATCTGATGACTACTCAATAGTTCAGTGTGCCATGCTTTACAGCTTAGAACCGGGACTTCAAAGATGTTTTGAACGCCACGGACCATATGAGATGTTCCAAGAGCTGAAGTTGATATTTCAAGCTAATGCCCGGGTTGAGAAATATGAAGTCTCCAACAAGTTCTATAGCTGCAAGATGGAGGAGAACAGTTCTATCAGCAAACACATACTCAAAATGTCAGGGTACCATAACCACTTGACTCAGCTGGGAATTGATCTTCCAGTTGAGAGTGTTATTGACAGAGTTCTTCAGTCACTGCCACCAAGCTACAAAGGCTTCATGATGAACTATAATATGCAAGGGATGACAAAAAGGATTCCTGAGCTCTTCGCAATTCTTAAGGCTGTGGAGGTAGAAATCAAGAAGGAGCATCAAGTGTTGATGGTTAACAAGACCACTAGTTTCAAGAAAAAGGGCAAGGGAAAGAAAGGGAACTTCAAGAAAAATGGCAAGCAAGTTGCCGCTCCTGTTGTCGTGGGAAACCACGGCCACCTATGGGACCATGAGCCCCCTTTGGTTCGGCGAGGGGATGGGCACGTTGCACAAAGAGCGGAGAAGTGTCGCGCAGCACGGCAGAGATCACACAGGCAGTCTTTACCCAGGTTCGGACCGCCGTGAGGCGTAAAACCCTACTCCTGCTTTGGTGGATTGATGGTGGATAATGGTGGTGGACGCAGCACACCTGCCCGGCAAGGTCGCTCTAGGGGCGAGAGTAGCTACGCGCGTATGGATATGCGAGGGTCCAACCCTTTCTATCATTGCCATGGGCCTCCTTTTATAGATTAAGGGGTCACCACAGTGGCAAATCAGTCTTTACGTACTGATTAGATAGCTAACAGTGCTATCATATCTAACTCTGCAGGCTGACAGAGCACATTAAATGCGCCGCTCAGTGTCCCATCACAGCTCGCCCGGCAGGCCCTGCCGAGCTGTTTTGCCAGCTTCGCGCCTGCTCGCTTGACACGTCTCAGGATGGGTGTCATATGGAGGTGTTTGTTGTAGGAAGTGGCTGCCATGTGGCAGAAAGCAGCCACTTAGTCACCTTGGAGCTCGACACCGCTTTGATTACTGACTTGCGTCGCTTGTGAGGTGGAGCGGTGGAGTGGCTTGCCTCCGCCAGCCCCGGCAGGCCTGCCGGGATGATCTGGGAGCTTGCTTCCGGGGCAAAACCCAACCCTGCTGGGCTCGCCTGCCCGGCAAGGTAGGTCCTTCCCTTAGCGATGCCTCATTCCTCTGGCTCACCTTGGCCTTCTCGACTTGCACTTGGATCCTTTAAAGGAATTAATCCTCCTTGTTTGGTCTGATCTTGGTCTTGTAATCTTGTCTTCGAGCCTGTTGGCTTCCTGTCCGTGCACAGTCAGGGGAAAACATATACCCCTGTCTATGTTCCCCGACATAAGCCCCCGGGCCTAAGCCATACGTGTCGCTGGGCACATTGGGTTAGGCCCCAAATAGTGCACGGACACGTGGCAAAAAAGGGCTGCTCGCATCATGGTTTGTCATGATGACCAGTCAATCCAACATCCACTTCGCGCAATTACTGCGAGTCGTGGGGTCGTGGGACTGTTGTAGTTAATGTAAAACGGTAACTTCTAGAGCGTCGCGTCCCCGCTCCACGCCTTTTCCCCTTAAGATAGGAAAACGCGGAACGACATGGTTCACTTGTCGCCTATACTGCCCTCCCATCATCTTCCTCTGCAATCCAAACAACTGCCCCTCCTTTCTCCCCCTCACCCGCCACCGTTCCCCCACCTGATTCCTTCCCCCGTTCGCACCGGTGTCCGTGGGAATGGGGAAGAAAACTGCAGCAAAAGGGAAGCAGACGGCCGCGGCGAAGGAAGTGGTCGCCGAGCCAAGCAAGAGGGCGGCGGAGCTGGACAGGAAGCGGAAGGGAGATGTCGTCTTCTTTCCGTCGAACCTGGATGGCCTGGTTCTACAGGCAAGGTACGGGTACCTGTGGGGGAGGGAAGTCCCGAAAGGGCACGGCGCGCCCAATGTTTTGACGGAGGGGGAAGAGGATCCGCCAAATTCATACCGATTCTTCTGCATGTATTTCATCTGCGGCCTCTGCCCCCCTTTTTCTGATTTCTTTGAGGCGATGATGACGATTTATGGATTCCACCTCCTGGACTTTACGCCAAACGCAATGGCGACCATGGCCATCTTTGCCCATTTGTGTGAGAATTTTCTTGGAGTTGCTCCCAATGTTGATCTGTTCAGGCATTACTTTGTCCCGCGGGTGGAGAACAAATTTCACCGCTCCGGGAACATCAGCTGGATGCCACAGGTGGCAAGGAAGTCCTGGGATTATATCCCTGGTCTTTAGCACGAGAGGTGGGATGAGTGGAGACGAGACTGGTGCTGGATTCAGGATGAGGAAGCCCAGAGTTCTGCGAAGCACGGACAGTGTGTGTCGAGCGCAGCAAGGAATGGAGCGCATTCGGCCTCACCAATGATAGGCTTCGCCCGGCAATAGACAGGATCACCCGCCTGAAGGCTGCCAGGCTAACCATTGAGCACGTGGGGGCAGATTTTCTCCTTCGTCGCATCTCGCCACTGCAGAAGAGGGACAGATCCGCCTGGTTGTATGGTGATGCTGGAGACAGGATGAGATTGCTCCCAGGTTTGGCCAATAACTTGTCTGTTTATGGCCATGCCTGGTTGTGTGACCAGCTGCTTGGCTGCTTCGAGCTGTTCAAGCTCCCGGCAACCGTTATTCCTCTGAATGTCAATTCGGCCCGGGACCAGATCTTGAAGTGGATGCCGAATTGCAATGCTCATGGGGTGGCAGGTGATTGGCGGCTGCCCACTCTTGACAAAGAACTCGAATGGTCCAATGCCCTGGCGGAGAGGGCTGTCAGGGTGGAGACCAACGTGTACAAACACACCTCCACCGTGGAGGCAGCGTTTATCAAGAGGAGGATTAAGGAGGACAAAGCTGCCCGAATTGCTGCAATGGCAACAGCTGCAAAGGTTGGGAAGGGAAAAGCAGGGGATAAGAGTTCCTCCCACGGTGGTAGCGAAGTGTAGGCCACGGAAGAGGTTGCCGGGGAAGATCTTGCTGGGGACGAGGTTTCCGGGCTTGAGGCTCTAGCTACCGTGGTGGCAGAGCTCCAAAAGGAGGAGGAGGCTACTGAAGTAGTGGAGCCCGAAGTGGAGTGGCTCGCGGCTGGTCCTCAAGCCCCCGAGCCGATTTTGGATCAGCGTCCCCGCCGGCGTGCTGCTAACCGGGGAACGGCGGCCCCAAATCCAGCGGCTGCCGCCAAGAAGGTGAAGAGGACCACCACCAGAAATACCAAGGCAGACGTGGTGTGCCGCCAGTCTCCTCGCCTTGCCGCGATCAAAGCTTCTCCCGCCAAGCAATCGGTGGATGTGGAGAGCGATTCTAGCTCTCATTCTAGCTCGAGCTCTTCGCAGAGCTTGTCTTCATCGGAGCCCCCAGTGCTTCAGTAGGGTTTGGGGCTGCCAGAAAGCTCCGCCCCTCCATCCCAGAAGAGAGGCAAAGCATCCCCGCCGCCCATGGAATTTGATTTGAGCTCCATGCTCATTGATGAGGAGTAAGGAAGATTTCCCTTTCCGTGATAACTTTAGTATACTTGATTGTCTTTGCTGGCTGACCTTTTGTTTTGCTATCATTGGTAGGGAGGAGGAGGAGGAAACGGAGACCCTCATCCATCGGTCGAAGAGGCTCCGGCATGTTGGGTCGCCGAAGACTGTGGAGAGCTTGGGTTTGGTGGGGAGCAATACGGAGGATCCCGCATCGAGCCCCCAGCCCAGCCCCCGGCCTGAAAGTGGAGGGCTGGTTCCTTCTACTGGGGGCAACGGAGACGAACTTCCCACCCCTCTAGCTAGAGGAGGCAGCAAGACGACACGGGATAAGCCCTCCTTGGAAGGGTATGTTCCTCCCACTGACCCAGCCAAAGGACCGCTAGCGAGACCCTCCGTGGATGAGCCCGCACAGAGCATCGCCGTGGCTGCCGCGGCAGGGGGTGGAGTTCATGGCCTGGCAACTGATGCTGCCGGTGAAACTGAGGCCCTTGCCTAGCAGGCTCCTCTGGGTACTTAACTCCCACTCTTCTCCTTCTTTCTCTTATGTATCCCCTCTCCCTATATCCCGGTGATCTAAAACTTCTACCTTTTTTGCCATTTTCTTGTCCTTTCAACCGCAGTCCTCCAGGCCGAAGAGCCAGAACTGCTGGAAGAGGTGGCCAGCATAGGGAGAGCTGTCGCGGTCGAGGCCGCCGAGATCACCACTGCGGAGGGACAGGGCCCCACTACCAGGAGTGTTCAAAATCCTTTGGCGGTGGCGGAACATACTTCTGAAAGTACTCCAGAGGTGGGAGTGGTGGTCGAGGGGAAGATTCCCCTCCGAACCATGGATCCCCTTCCCTCCTTTGGGCCCATGGTGGGGACCTCGCCATCACCCTCAAGCCAGATGGTGCTAGCATTGGTGCAGCCCAGGATTGGAGCCCCCGGCCCACCGGCATCGATGAACACGGAGCTTGATGAAGAGCTCTAGCGAATCCTGGCGTCACTGCACCAAGGGGTTGGAGAATCGGGCGATTTTGTTGCCGTTGCAATGGATTTGTCCTTCCTGGAGTCCGTGGCGGCGGGCATCAAAGAAATGCAGGCCCGACACGACCAGAAGTGGCAGGCGCTCAAAGAGCAGCGCGATTCCGCCAACAAAGTGGACCAGAAGCTGAAGGACAAGTGCCTGGAGCTACGTGAATGGCACGGCAAGCAGTTCCAGGTACTTATGAGGCAGCGGAAGGCGATCCTGATGACGAGGGAAGACGTCATAGCCCGTGAAGCGCGCCTGGCAGATTGCAAGGCACGTCTCGACGCCAGAGAGCAAGAGATTTCTCTCCGCGAGGTGAAGATTGGAGCCATCCTTCATGCCAAAGATGATGACCTAGAAGCCCTCGTGCAGCAACGCACCAAGGAGTTGGAGGACAAGCACAAAGCTGCTCTGGACGTCCTCACAACTAATTCTGCTGTTCAACTGAAGAAACTCACTGATGATCTTGCTGCCGCATCCGGTGCCAGGACTGACCTTGATCGACAGGTGACTAAGCTGACTGAGGAGCTTGCCGGGAGCACCAAGGAGATGGAGGCTCTCAAGGAGGAAGCACGAAAAGCGGAGGTCCTTCTGAGCGGTGTGCAGTCGTAGCTTTCCTCCAGGACCCAAGGCCTTGAAACCGCCAACGGCATCATCACGGATCTGAAGGCTAGGATCGGCACCTTGGAGAGCACGGCAGAGTCCAATAGAGCCCACCAGCAACAGCTATCCAAAGATCTAGACAACGCCCAGCGCCTCCGGAAGGATGCAGAGGACAAGCTGACGAACCAATCCGAGCAGGTGAACCTCTGGATCAGGAGCATGATTGACATCGCTATGCGCCTTGCTGCCCAGACCGTAGCGATGGGCATGGACGGGCCAGCTTTCTCGATCAACAGGCAGGAGGTCCCTAGTGCCAAGCTAGGAGTTTTCTTCAATGAGCTGATCAAAAAGCTGAAGGTGCATGAAGAGGGGAAGGCCAAGCACTTCGCGACCGAGTCCCGAAAGCTTGCTCACGACGCCCTCCTCATGTTCTTGAGCAACATCGCCTGCTGTCATCCAGACCTCGACCTTGCCGACGGATTTAAGGAGCCGCCGGTGGGTGCCGATGTTCCAGCTGCCAAAGAGAAAGCTGCCCCTCTGGCCGCCAGGGCCCTTCACGTCCCAACGGCTTCACGCAGTCGCCGGGCTTGACTCCGAGCTATTCTTGTCATCGTGCTATCCTGTAACAAAACATGATGTATGCTTCGTGTTTAGGTGTTGTATTGTTTATGTTTGCGTGGAACTGATGTCCCCTGCTTAATCTTAAACGCACGTTTATCCCTCTGAGCTTATATGCTTGTGTTCGTACGATTAGTCCCTATGCATGTTCTAGTTGCTTGCCGGTATCATATTGTCGTGATTGTCGTAAGGGTCTGGCCCTTAACATTCATCTTGGCGTGGATGTGTCCCGGCAAGTTTTTCCTTGGTAGCTCTCGACGCAGCCGCTCATTCTGTGAGCAAGGCTCGGGACAGAACGAGGGTGCAGACAAAGAACTAGCCAAGGTTCCATCACACGAAGGATTTCATAGTACGAACACATACTAAAACCGAGGGATAAATGGATGCAAAAATCTAGGATTCATCAAAAAGAGATGATTGCTTGGACTTAGCTTTTGTTCTTGCTCCTTCCCATCCTTTCTAGTTGCGTGCGTTTGGCGTGCCCGCAATACCCGGAAATACGGAGGCTAAGCGAGTAACTCTCTGGTTCCCGGCAGGGACCAACATACACCAAGCGTGTCTGGCGGGCGGCGGATATGGTGCCGGGCTTTCCCGGTCCCTCTTTCTCTCCTCCACTCTTTTTGGACAATCCGTCAGTGGCTGGCGCAAGAGTCCCACCAGTGCGGACGGCCTTGCCAGAGCATATTTGCCGAGGCATCGATCAATGGATTCGTACTGGCGTTTTACTCAGGATTTCCCTAAGCAGGGTAAATGCCAAACCGAGTATCGCGCGGTACTCATCGACATTGACGATGCCAGTGTCAGAGCAGCTTGATTGCCGAAGAGGGAGAGAGATGGAAAGAGGAGCCTCGTTCCCGAGCGCCTCACCCCTTCTCCCCGGACGGCGCCCGAGCGGTGGTCGCGCCGCCTAGGCCGCCTGGGGAGAGCATACCATCGTCAGCACCGATCTTCACCGCGGCCGCGACCGCGGTGCGATGAGATGACGAACAAAGCAGGTGCGGGGACGGCCCCGCTCTCCCGCTTTGTCTTCATATCTTCATGAGCACCACAGACGCCAAAAGCTTCGGCTAGGCTGCAATGGAGACGATGCGCTGCCAACAATCTCAGGTTTGCGCAAGTGATCCCCCTACCTGGCATGCCAAATATGTCGTGGGAAACCACGGCCACCTATGGGACCATGAGCCCCTTTTGGTTCGGCGGGGGGATGGGCACGTTGCACAAAGAGCGGAGAAGCATCGCACAGCACGGCAGAGATCACACGGGCAGTCTTTACCCAGGTTCGGGCCGCCGTGAGGCGTAAAACCCTACTCCTGCTTTGGTGGATTGATGGTGGATAATGGTGGTGTACGCAGCACACCCGCCCGGCAAGGTTGCTCTGGGGGCGAGAGTTGCTACGCGTGTATGGATATGCGAGGGTCCAACCCTTTCTATCATTACCATGGGCCTCCTTTTATAGATTAAGGGGTCACCACAGTGGCAAATCAGTCTTTACGTACTGATTAGATAGCTAACAGTGCTATCATATCTAACTCTATAGGCTGACAGAGCGCATTAAATGCGCCACTCAGTGTCACATCACAGCTCGCCCGGCAGGCCCTGTCGGGCTGTTTTGCCAGCTTCGCGCCTGCTCGCTTGACACGGCTCAGGACGGGTGTCATATGGAGGTGTTTGCTGTAGGAAGTGGCTGCCATGTGGCAGAAAGCAGCCACTTAGTCACCTTGGAGCTCGACACCACTTTGATTACTGACTTGCATCGCTTGTGAGGTGGAGCGGTGGAGTGGCTTGCCTCCGCCAGCCCCGGCAGGCCTGCCGGGACGATCTGGTAGCTTGCTTCCGGGGCAAAACTCAACCCTGCTGGGCTCGCCTGCCCGGCAAGGTAGGTCCTTCCCTTAGCGATGCCTCGTTCCTCTGGCTCACCTTGGCCTTCTCGACTTGCACTTGGATCCTTTAAAGGAATTAATCCTCCTTGTTTGGTCTGATCTTGGTCTTGTAATCTTGTCTTCGAGCCTATTGGCTTGCTGTCCGTTCACAGTCAGGGGAAAACATATACCCCTGTCTGTGTTCCCCGACACCTGTGAAGAAGCCCAAAACTGGACCCAAGCCTGAAACTGAGTGCTTCTACTGCAAAGGGAATGGTCACTGGAAGCGGAACTGCCCCAAATACTTGGCGGATAAGAAGGATGGCAAAGTGAACAAAGGTATATTTGATATACATGTTATTGATGTGTTCCTTACTAATGCTCGTAGTAGCGCCTGGGTATTTGATACTGGTTCGGTTGCTCATATTTGTAACTTGAAATAGGAGCTGTGGAATAAACAAACATTGGCTAAAGACGAGGTGACGATGCGCGTCGAGAATGGTTCCAAGGTTGATGTGATCACCGTCGGCACGCTACCTCTACATCTACCTTCGGGATTTGTTTTAGACCTCAATAATTGTAATTTGGTGCCAGCGTTCAGCATGAACATTATATCTGGATCTTGTTTATTGCGAGACGGTTATTCATTTAAGTCAGAGAATAATGGTTGTTCTATTTATATGAGTAATATCTTTTATGGTCATGCACCTTTGATGAATGGTCTATTCTTGTTGAATCTCGATCGTAGTGATACACATATTCATAATATTGATGCCAAAAGATGCAAAGCTGATAATGATAGTGCAACATACTTGAAGAAACTCCATGCGGATGGACTTTTGGAATCACTTGATTATGAATCATTTGATACTTGCGAACCATGCCTCATGGGCAAGATGACTAAAACTCCGTTCTCCGGAACAATGGAGCGAGCTAATGACTTATTGGAAATAATACATACCGATGTATGTGGTCCGATGAGTGTTGAGGCACGCGGCGGGTATCGTTATTTTCTAACCTTCACAGATGATTTGAGTAGGTATGGTAATATCTACTTGATGAAACACAAGTCTGAAATATTTGAAAAGTTCAAGGAATTTCAGAGTGAAGTGGAGAATCATCGTAACAAGAAAATAAAGTTTCTATGATCTGCTCGTGGAGGTGAATATTTGAGTTATGAGTTTGGCCTTCATTTAAAACAATGTGGAATTGTTTCACAACTCATGCCACCTAGAACACCATAGCGCAATGGTGTGTTCGAACGTCGTAACCGTACTTTATTAGATATGGTGCATTCTATGATGTCTCTTACCGATTTGCCTTTATCATTTTGGGGTTATGCATTAGAGACTGCCGCATTCACGTTAAATAGGGCACCGTCTAAATCCGTTGAGACGACACAGTATGAACTATGGTTTGGCAAGAAACCTAAGCTGTCGTTTCTTAAAGTTTGGGGATGCAACACTTATGTAAAAAGGCTTAAGCCTGATAAGCTCGAACCCAAATCGGAGAAGTGCGTCTTCATAGGATACCCTAAGGAAACTATTGGGTGCACCTTCTACCACAGATCTGAAGGCAAGATCTTTGTTGCCAAGAATGGGTCCTTTCTAGAGAAGGAGTTTCTCTCGAAAGAAGTGAGTGGGAGGAAAGTAGAACTTGATGAGGTAATTGTACCTTCTCTCGAATTGGAAAGTTGCACATCAGAGAAAACTGTTCCCGTGATGCCTACACCAACTAGAGAGGAAGCTAATGATAATGAAACTTCGGATCAAGTTACTACTGAACCTCGTAGGTCAACCAGAACATGTTCCGCACCAGAGTGGTACGGTAACCCTGTCCTGGAAGTCATGTTGTTAGACAACGAAGAACCTGCGAACTATGAAGAAATTATGATGAGCCCAGATTCCGACAAATGGCTTGAGGCCATGAAATCTGAGATAGGATCCATGTATGAGAACAAAGTATGGAATTTGGTGGACTTTCCCGATGATCGGTAGGCCATTGAGAATAAATGGATCTTCAAGAGGAAGACGGACGCTGATGGTAATATCACTGTCTATATAGCTCGACTTGTCGCGAAATGTTTTCTACAAGTTCGAGGGGTTGACTACGATAAGACTTTCTCACCCGTAGCGAGTCTGTTCGAATCATGTTAGCAATTGCCGCATTTTATGATTATGAAATCTGGCAAATGGATGTCAAAACTGCATTCCTTAACGGGTTTCTTAAAGAAGAGTCGTATATGATGCAACCAGAAGGTTTTGTCGATCCTAAAGGTGCTAATAAAGTGTGCAAACTCCAGCGATCCATCTATGGACTGGTGCAAGCATCTTGGAGTTGGAATATACGCTTTGATGATGTGATCAAAGCATATGGTTTTATACAGACTTATGGTGAAGCCTGTATTTACAAGAAAGTGAGTGGGAGCTCTGTAGCATTTCTGATATTATATGTGGATGACATATTGTTGATTGGAAATAATATAGAAT
This sequence comes from Thinopyrum elongatum, assembly GCA_011799875.1. Classification (NCBI taxonomy): domain Eukaryota; kingdom Viridiplantae; phylum Streptophyta; class Magnoliopsida; order Poales; family Poaceae; genus Thinopyrum; species Thinopyrum elongatum. The sequence continues at coordinate 9,516 of JAAAXO010000267.1, read as the reverse complement.
TTTTGGATACCATAAAAGGATACTTGAATAAGAATTTTTCAATGAAATACCTCAGTGAAGCTGCTTATATATTGGGCATCAAGATCTATAGGGATAGATCGAGACGCTTAATAGGACTTTCACAAACCACATGCCTTGACAAAGTTCTGAAGAAGTTCAAAATGGACCAGTCAAAGAAAGGGTTCTTCCTGTGTTGCAAGGTGTGAAATTGAGTCAAACTCAAAGCCCGACCACGGCAGAAGAGAGAGAGAAAATGAAAGTCATTCCCTATGCCTTAGCCATAGGTTCTATCATGTATGCTATGCTGTGTACCAGACCTGATGTGTGCCTTGCCATAAGTTTGACAGAGAGGTACCAAAGTAGTCCAGGAATGGATCACTGGACAGCGGTCAAGAACATCCTAAAGTACCTGAAAAGGACCAAGGATATGTTTCTCATTTATGGAGGGGACGAAGAGCTCGTCGTAAATGGTTACGTCGATGCTAGCTTTGACACTGATCCAGATGACTCTAAGTCACAAACCGGATACGTATTTATATTGAATGGTGGAGCTGTCAGTTGGTGTAGTTCCAAGCAGAGCATCGTGGCGAGATCTACGTGTGAAGCGGAGTACATAGCTGCTTCGGAAGCAGCACATGAAGGAGTCTGGATGAAGGAGTTCTTATCCGATCTGGGTGTAATACCCAGTGCATCGGGTCTAATGAAAATATTTTGTGACAACACAGGAGCAATTGCCTTAGCGAAGGAATCTAGGTTTCACAAGAGAACCAAACACATCAAGAGATGCTTCAACTCCATTCGTGAAAAGGTCAATGATAGAGACATAGAAATTTGCAAAATACATACGGATCTAAATGTTGCAGACCCGTTGACTAAACCTCTTTCGCGAGCAAAACATGATCAGCACCAAGGCTCCATGGGTGTTAGATTCATTACAATGTAATCTAGATTATTGACTCTAGTGCAAGTGGGAGACTGATGGAAATATGCCCTAGAGGCAATAATAAAGTTGTTATTATTATATTTCCTTGTTCATGATAAAGGTTTATTATTCATGCTAGAATTGTATTGATCAGAAACTTAAATACATGTGTGGATACATAAACAAATACCGTGTCCCTAGTAAAGCCTCTACTAGACTAGCTCGTTGATCAAAGATGGTTAAGGTTTCCTAACCATGGACATGTGTTGTCACTTGATAACGGGATCACATCATTAGGAGAATGATGTGATGGACAAGACCCATCGGTTAGCTTAGCATATGATCATTCGGTTAATTGCTACTGCTTTGTTAATGTCAAATACATATTCCTTCGACTATGAGATCATGCAACTCCTGGATACCGGAGGAATACCTTGTGTGCTATGAAATGTCACAATGTAACTGGGTGATCATAAAGATGCTCTACAGGTATCTCCGAAGGTGTCTGTTGAGTTGGCATGGATTGAGATTGGGATTTGTCACTCCGTGTATCGGAGAGGTATCTCTGGGCCCTCTCGGTAATACACATCACAAGAAGCTTGCAAGCAAAGTGACTAAGGAGTTAGTTACGAGATGATGTATTACGGAACAAGTAAAGAGACTTGCCGGTAATGAGATTGAACTAGGTATGAAGATACCGACGATCGAATCTCGGGCAAGTAACATACCGACAGACAAAGGGAATTACGTATGTTGTCATAAAGGTTCGACCGATAAAGATCTTCGTAGAATATGTAGGAACCAATATGGGCATCCAGGCTCCACTACTGGTTATTGACCAGAGAGGTGTCTCGGTCATGTCTACATCATTCTCGAACCCGTAGGGTCCGCACGCTTAACGTTCGTTGACGATATAGTATTATATGAGTTATGTGAATTGGTGACCGAATGTTGTTCGGAGTCCCGGATGAGATCACGGACATGACGAGGAGCTCCGGAATGGTATGGAGGTAAAGATTGATATATAGGACGATGCTATTTGGCTACCAGAAGGTTTCGGAATGTTTTGGGTGGTCATCGGATCACCGGAAGGGGTTCTCGGAGGCCCCGGGAGGATGGGCCATATGGGCCAAGAGAGGGGAGCACACCAGCCCACAAGGGGCTGGCGCGCCCCACCTCTAGGCCGCCGGCCCTATGGATGGTAAAGGGGAGTGCTAGCCCCTCCTGCTTTCCCTCCACCTAAGAGGAAGGAAAGGGGGGGCACCACCCCCTCCTGCCTTCCCCCGCGCGCTTAAGAAGGAAGGGGGGGCGCGGCCAAGGGCAAGAGCCCAAGGTGGCAGCCAGCCCCTTAGGGGAGCCCTAGGCTGCCTCCCCTCCTCCCCCCACCTATATATATATATATATATATATATATATATGATGTGCAACATACTTAGAAACTCCATGCGGATGGACTTTTGGAATCACTTGATTATGAATCATTTGATACTTGCGAACCATGCCTCATGGGCAAGATGACTAAAACTCCGTCTCCGGAACAATGGAGCGAGCTAATGACTTTTTGGAAATAATACATACCGATGTATGTGGTCCGATGAGTGTTGAGGCACGCGGCGGGTATCGTTATTTTCTAACCTTCACAGATGATTTGAGTAGGTATGGTAATATCTACTTGATGAAACACAAGTCTGAAATATTTGAAAAGTTCAAGGAATTTCAGAGTGAAGTGGAAATCATCGTAACAAGAAAATAAAGTTTCTATGATCTGCTCGTGGAGGTGAATATTTGAGTTATGAGTTTGGCCTTCATTTAAAACAATGTGGAATGTTTCACAACTCATGCCACCTAGAACACCATAGCGCAATGGTGTGTTCGAACGTCGTAACCGTACTTTATTAGATATGGTGCATTCTATGATGTCTCTTACCGATTTGCCTTTATCATTTTGGGGTTATGCATTAGAGACTGCCGCATTCACGTTAAATAGGGCACCGTCTAAATCCGTTGAGACGACACAGTATGAACTATGGTTTGGCAAGAAACCTAAGCTGTCGTTTCTTAAAGTTTGGGGATGCAACACTTATGTAAAGGCTTAAGCTCGATAGCTCAGACCCAAATCGGAAAGTGCGTCTTCATAGGATACCCTAAGAAACTATTGGGTGCACCTTCTACCCAGATCTGAAGCAATCTTTGTTGCCAAGAATGGGTCCTTTCTAGAGAGGAGTTTCTCTCGAAAGAAGTGATGGGAGGAAAGTAGAACTTGATGAGGTAATTGTTCCTTCTCTGAATTGGAAAGTTGCACATCAGAGAAAACTGTTCCCTTGATGCCTACACCAACTAGAGAGGAAGCTAATGATAATAAACTTCGGATCAAGTTACTACTGAACCTCGTAGGTCAACCGAACATGTTCCGCACCAGAGTGGTACGGTAACCCTGTCCTGGAAGTCATGTTGTTAGACAACGAAGACCTGCGAACTATGAAGAAATTATGATGACCCAGATTCCGACAAATGGCTTGAGGCCATGAAATCTGAGATAGGATCCATGTATGAGAACAAAGTATGGAATTTGGTGGACTTTCCCGATGATCGGTAGGCCATTGAGAATAATGGATCTTCAAGAGGAAGACGACGCTGATGGTAATATCACTGTCTATATAGCTCGACTTGTCGCGAAATGTTTTCTACAAGTTCGAGGGTTTACTACGATAAGACTTTCTCACCCGTAGCGAGTCTGTTCGAATCATGTTAGCAATTGCCGCATTTTATGATTATGAAATCTGGCAAATGGATGTCAAAACTGCATTCCTTAACGGGTTTCTTAAAGAAGAGTCGTATATGATGCACCAGAAGGTTTTGTCGATCCTAAAGGTGCAATAAAGTGTGCAAACTCCAGCGATCCATCTATGGACTGGTGCAAGCCCGTTGCTTGCCGGTATCATATTGTCGTGATTGTCGTAAGGGTCTGGCCCTTAACATTCATCTTGGCGTGGATGTGTCCCGGCAAGTTTTTCCTTGGTAGCTCTCGACGCAGCCGCTCATTCTGTGAGCAAGGCTCGGGACAGAACGAGGGTGCAGACAAAGAACTAGCCAAGGTTCCATCACACGAAGGATTTCATAGTACGAACACATACTAAAACCGAGGGATAAATGGATGCAAAAATCTAGGATTCATCAAAAAGAGATGATTGCTTGGACTTAGCTTTTGTTCTTGCTCCTTCCCATCCTTTCTAGTTGCGTGCGTTTGGCGTGCCCGCAATACCCGGAAATACGGAGGCTAAGCGAGTAACTCTCTGGTTCCCGGCAGGGACCAACATACACCAAGCGTGTCTGGCGGGCGGCGGATATGGTGCCGGGCTTTCCCGGTCCCTCTTTCTCTCCTCCACTCTTTTTGGACAATCCGTCAGTGGCTGGCGCAAGAGTCCCACCAGTGCGGACGGCCTTGCCAGAGCATATTTGCCGAGGCATCGATCAATGGATTCGTACTGGCGTTTTACTCAGGATTTCCCTAAGCAGGGTAAATGCCAAACCGAGTATCGCGCGGTACTCATCGACATTGACGATGCCAGTGTCAGAGCAGCTTGATTGCCGAAGAGGGAGAGAGATGGAAAGAGGAGCCTCGTTCCCGAGCGCCTCACCCCTTCTCCCCGGACGGCGCCCGAGCGGTGGTCGCGCCGCCTAGGCCGCCTGGGGAGAGCATACCATCGTCAGCACTGATCTTCACCGCGGCCGCGACCGCGGTGCGATGAGATGACGAACAAAGCAGGTGCGGGGACGGCCCCGCTCTCCCGCTTTGTCTTCATATCTTCATGAGCACCACAGACGCCAAAAGCTTCGGCTAGGCTGCAATGGAGACGATGCGCTGCCAACAATCTCAGGTTTGCGCAAGTGATCCCCCTACCTGGCATGCCAAATATGTCGTGGGAAACCACGGCCACCTATGGGACCATGAGCCCCTTTTGGTTCGGCGGGGGGATGGGCACGTTGCACAAAGAGCGGAGAAGCATCGCACAGCACGGCAGAGATCACACGGGCAGTCTTTACCCAGGTTCGGGCCACCGTGAGGCGTAAAACCCTACTCCTGCTTTGGTGGATTGATGGTGGATAATGGTGGTGTACGCAGCACACCCGCCCGGCAAGGTTGCTCTGGGGGCGAGAGTAGCTACGCGTGTATGGATATGCGAGGGTCCAACCCTTTCTATCATTACCATGGGCCTCCTTTTATAGATTAAGGGGTCACCACAGTGGCAAATCAGTCTTTACGTACTGATTAGATAGCTAACAGTGCTATCATATCTAACTCTATAGGCTGACAGAGCGCATTAAATGCGCCACTCAGTGTCACATCACAGCTCGCCCGGCAGGCCCTGTCGGGCTGTTTTGCCAGCTTCGCGCCTGCTCGCTTGACACGGCTCAGGACGGGTGTCATATGGAGGTGTTTGCTGTAGGAAGTGGCTGCCATGTGGCAGAAAGCAGCCACTTAGTCACCTTGGAGCTCGACACCACTTTGATTACTGACTTGCATCGCTTGTGAGGTGGAGCGGTGGAGTGGCTTGCCTCCGCCAGCCCCGGCAGGCCTGCCGGGACGATCTGGTAGCTTGCTTCCGGGGCAAAACTCAACCCTGCTGGGCTCGCCTGCCCGGCAAGGTAGGTCCTTCCCTTAGCGATGCCTCGTTCCTCTGGCTCACCTTGGCCTTCTCGACTTGCACTTGGATCCTTTAAAGGAATTAATCCTCCTTGTTTGGTCTGATCTTGGTCTTGTAATCTTGTCTTCGAGCCTATTGGCTTGCTGTCCGTTCACAGTCAGGGGAAAACATATACCCCTGTCTGTGTTCCCCGACACCTGTGAAGAAGCCCAAAACTGGACCCAAGCCTGAAACTGAGTGCTTCTACTGCAAAGGGAATGGTCACTGGAAGCGGAACTGCCCCAAATACTTGGCGGATAAGAAGGATGGCAAAGTGAACAAAGGTATATTTGATATACATGTTATTGATGTGTTCCTTACTAATGCTCGTAGTAGCGCCTGGGTATTTGATACTGGTTCGGTTGCTCATATTTGTAACTTGAAATAGGAGCTGTGGAATAAACAAACATTGGCTAAAGACGAGGTGACGATGCGCGTCGAGAATGGTTCCAAGGTTGATGTGATCACCGTCGGCACGCTACCTCTACATCTACCTTCGGGATTTGTTTTAGACCTCAATAATTGTAATTTGGTGCCAGCGTTCAGCATGAACATTATATCTGGATCTTGTTTATTGCGAGACGGTTATTCATTTAAGTCAGAGAATAATGGTTGTTCTATTTATATGAGTAATATCTTTTATGGTCATGCACCTTTGATGAATGGTCTATTCTTGTTGAATCTCGATCGTAGTGATACACATATTCATAATATTGATGCCAAAAGATGCAAAGCTGATAATGATAGTGCAACATACTTGAAGAAACTCCATGCGGATGGACTTTTGGAATCACTTGATTATGAATCATTTGATACTTGCGAACCATGCCTCATGGGCAAGATGACTAAAACTCCGTTCTCCGGAACAATGGAGCGAGCTAATGACTTATTGGAAATAATACATACCGATGTATGTGGTCCGATGAGTGTTGAGGCACGCGGCGGGTATCGTTATTTTCTAACCTTCACAGATGATTTGAGTAGGTATGGTAATATCTACTTGATGAAACACAAGTCTGAAATATTTGAAAAGTTCAAGGAATTTCAGAGTGAAGTGGAGAATCATCGTAACAAGAAAATAAAGTTTCTATGATCTGCTCGTGGAGGTGAATATTTGAGTTATGAGTTTGGCCTTCATTTAAAACAATGTGGAATTGTTTCACAACTCATGCCACCTAGAACACCATAGCGCAATGGTGTGTTCGAACGTCGTAACCGTACTTTATTAGATATGGTGCATTCTATGATGTCTCTTACCGATTTGCCTTTATCATTTTGGGGTTATGCATTAGAGACTGCCGCATTCACGTTAAATAGGGCACCGTCTAAATCCGTTGAGACGACACAGTATGAACTATGGTTTGGCAAGAAACCTAAGCTGTCGTTTCTTAAAGTTTGGGGATGCAACACTTATGTAAAAAGGCTTAAGCCTGATAAGCTCGAACCCAAATCGGAGAAGTGCGTCTTCATAGGATACCCTAAGGAAACTATTGGGTGCACCTTCTACCACAGATCTGAAGGCAAGATCTTTGTTGCCAAGAATGGGTCCTTTCTAGAGAAGGAGTTTCTCTCGAAAGAAGTGAGTGGGAGGAAAGTAGAACTTGATGAGGTAATTGTACCTTCTCTCGAATTGGAAAGTTGCACATCAGAGAAAACTGTTCCCGTGATGCCTACACCAACTAGAGAGGAAGCTAATGATAATGAAACTTCGGATCAAGTTACTACTGAACCTCGTAGGTCAACCAGAACATGTTCCGCACCAGAGTGGTACGGTAACCCTGTCCTGGAAGTCATGTTGTTAGACAACGAAGAACCTGCGAACTATGAAGAAATTATGATGAGCCCAGATTCCGACAAATGGCTTGAGGCCATGAAATCTGAGATAGGATCCATGTATGAGAACAAAGTATGGAATTTGGTGGACTTTCCCGATGATCGGTAGGCCATTGAGAATAAATGGATCTTCAAGAGGAAGACGGACGCTGATGGTAATATCACTGTCTATATAGCTCGACTTGTCGCGAAATGTTTTCTACAAGTTCGAGGGGTTGACTACGATAAGACTTTCTCACCCGTAGCGAGTCTGTTCGAATCATGTTAGCAATTGCCGCATTTTATGATTATGAAATCTGGCAAATGGATGTCAAAACTGCATTCCTTAACGGGTTTCTTAAAGAAGAGTCGTATATGATGCAACCAGAAGGTTTTGTCGATCCTAAAGGTGCTAATAAAGTGTGCAAACTCCAGCGATCCATCTATGGACTGGTGCAAGCATCTTGGAGTTGGAATATACGCTTTGATGATGTGATCAAAGCATATGGTTTTATACAGACTTATGGTGAAGCCTGTATTTACAAGAAAGTGAGTGGGAGCTCTGTAGCATTTCTGATATTATATGTGGATGACATATTGTTGATTGGAAATAATATAGAATTTTTGGATACCATAAAAGGATACTTGAATAAGAATTTTTCAATGAAATACCTCAGTGAAGCTGCTTATATATTGGGCATCAAGATCTATAGGGATAGATCGAGACGCTTAATAGGACTTTCACAAACCACATGCCTTGACAAAGTTCTGAAGAAGTTCAAAATGGACCAGTCAAAGAAAGGGTTCTTCCTGTGTTGCAAGGTGTGAAATTGAGTCAAACTCAAAGCCCGACCACGGCAGAAGAGAGAGAGAAAATGAAAGTCATTCCCTATGCCTTAGCCATAGGTTCTATCATGTATGCTATGCTGTGTACCAGACCTGATGTGTGCCTTGCCATAAGTTTGACAGAGAGGTACCAAAGTAGTCCAGGAATGGATCACTGGACAGCGGTCAAGAACATCCTAAAGTACCTGAAAAGGACCAAGGATATGTTTCTCATTTATGGAGGGGACGAAGAGCTCGTCGTAAATGGTTACGTCGATGCTAGCTTTGACACTGATCCAGATGACTCTAAGTCACAAACCGGATACGTATTTATATTGAATGGTGGAGCTGTCAGTTGGTGTAGTTCCAAGCAGAGCATCGTGGCGAGATCTACGTGTGAAGCGGAGTACATAGCTGCTTCGGAAGCAGCACATGAAGGAGTCTGGATGAAGGAGTTCTTATCCGATCTGGGTGTAATACCCAGTGCATCGGGTCTAATGAAAATATTTTGTGACAACACAGGAGCAATTGCCTTAGCGAAGGAATCTAGGTTTCACAAGAGAACCAAACACATCAAGAGATGCTTCAACTCCATTCGTGAAAAGGTCAATGATAGAGACATAGAAATTTGCAAAATACATACGGATCTAAATGTTGCAGACCCGTTGACTAAACCTCTTTCGCGAGCAAAACATGATCAGCACCAAGGCTCCATGGGTGTTAGATTCATTACAATGTAATCTAGATTATTGACTCTAGTGCAAGTGGGAGACTGATGGAAATATGCCCTAGAGGCAATAATAAAGTTGTTATTATTATATTTCCTTGTTCATGATAAAGGTTTATTATTCATGCTAGAATTGTATTGATCAGAAACTTAAATACATGTGTGGATACATAAACAAATACCGTGTCCCTAGTAAAGCCTCTACTAGACTAGCTCGTTGATCAAAGATGGTTAAGGTTTCCTAACCATGGACATGTGTTGTCACTTGATAACGGGATCACATCATTAGGAGAATGATGTGATGGACAAGACCCATCGGTTAGCTTAGCATATGATCATTCGGTTAATTGCTACTGCTTTGTTAATGTCAAATACATATTCCTTCGACTATGAGATCATGCAACTCCTGGATACCGGAGGAATACCTTGTGTGCTATGAAATGTCACAATGTAACTGGGTGATCATAAAGATGCTCTACAGGTATCTCCGAAGGTGTCTGTTGAGTTGGCATGGATTGAGATTGGGATTTGTCACTCCGTGTATC
>JAAAXO010000266.1:58433-73141 GCA_011799875.1 Thinopyrum elongatum | reverse complement strand
TTGGACGACGTCTAACTCTCTTCCTATGCATTGGCATGTCATAAAAGAACAATTCATGCACATCAAGTAAAGGCCAATGCATAGTATAAACAGCTTCTTGCAATTTTATCGTATTGGAAACATAGAGAGGTGAAGATGTAGTTCCTCTCTCATAATAATTGCAAGTTGGAGCAACAAGCACATGCATATTATATCCATCCAAATCATCATGTGCAATATAAAATGCAACCCATCAATATAATCCTTAATAAGTGCAAACTTCTCCGATATAGTGTAGTTGGGAGCATTCAAAAAGATAACAGGACTATCATGTGTGGGTGCAATAGCAACAATTTCCTTCTTAACATAAGGAACTATAGCAAGTTCATCTCCATAAGCATAATTTATATTGGCATCAAGGCCACAAGCATAGCAAGCATCAATTTCATCAAAAAGGGATATTTCAAACGAATCAAAGGGATCATTGCAATTATCATAGCATTCATCCTTCGGTAAGCACGAAGGGAAATTAAACAATGTATGAGTTGAAGAGTTACTCTCATTAGAAGGTGGGTGCGGGTAGCTAATCCGCTCTTCCTCCTTTTGTTCTTCGCTCTCCTTGTCATCTTTTACATCTAATGAGCTCAGAGTGTCATCAATTTCTTCCATAGATTCCTGCAAAACATTAGTCTCTTTTTGGGCAGCATAGACTTTCCTAATAAATTTACCAATATAGGCATTGTATTCATAATTCTCATAGCAATATTTAAGTATAGCAAAATTTTCAGATCTGTAAACAGCATCATCACAATCTTCATACTTTTCAAACAAAGATTCAGTTTCATAATCACCCTTAAAAGCAACAAATTCTTCTATTTGTTCCACATCATAGTAATCATATACACCATTAGCATAAGAAGCCAAGGTTTCATTATCATTAAATTTACATGAAAAGGGAAGGTGTGGAGCCTTCATCTTAGAGCAACAAGTATAATCATATCTTAAGCATAAATTCTGAGCATACCAATGCAAATAATGAATTTGATCCCATAAGAGTTTCCCTTTTTGAGACAAGCGATAATCCCTAAAGTATTCCCGTTGATCCAAAGTATATCCCATTATCAAGTTGAATGGGGATTTATCAGGATTATCAAAGTAGTATTTAATGTTTTCCACATAACCAGCATCGAGGGTTTTAGGAGGTTCCCCATCTCCATGAGTAATAAGTACAATTAATTTTTTTGGTGTTTTGTGTTCCATATCCATAACTAAAGATATAAAACAACTTAGAACAGAAAATAAAAACTACTTAGTGATAAAGCAAACAAGCACACACGAGAATATCAACCCCACGCTATTGCTCCCCGGCAACGGCGCCAGAAAAAAGTCTCGATAACCCACAAGTATAGGGGATCAATTGTAGCTTTTTCGATAAATAAGGGTGTCGAACCCAACGAGGAGCTAAAGGTAGAATTAATATTCCCTTCAAGTTCTATCGACCATCGATACAACTCTACGCACACTTAGCGTTCACTTTACCTAGAACAAGTACAAAGCCAGAAGTACTTTGTAGGTGTAAAGGGATAAGTTTGCAAGGATAAAACTAGAAGTACTTAACGAGAATAAAACTAGGAGTAATTTACGGGATAATAAAAGTTAGTTGTTTAGTAGAAAGTTTTTGTAACACAAGAGAATGATTTGTCCATAGGCAATCGATAACTAGACCGGTAATCATTATTGCAATTTTATATGAGGGAGAGGCATGAGCTAACATACTTTTTGTACTTGGATCATATGCACTTATGATTGGAACTCTAGCAAGCATCTGCAACTACCAAAGATCATTAATGTAAAACTGAACCATAGCATTAAGTATCAAGTCCCCTTTACGCCCATACGCAACAACCCCCTTACTCGGGTGTAAGCTTCTGTCACTCAAGCCGCCCACTATAAGAGAATTATGAACGTATTACAAACCCTACAGCGGGAATCGCTCACGCTTGCACGACACGGAGGGCGCCATAGGACAACACCAAAATAAAACATACAACTCAAACCAATCACGATCATCAATCAAGTCATAGGACAAAACAAATCTACTCAAACATCATAGGATGGCAACACATCATTGAATAATAATATGTAGCATTAAGCACCATGTTTAAGTAGAGATTACAGTGGGGAGAAGAGGTGTTACACCGCAACATAGAGGGGCAGAGAGTTGGTGTTGATGGCGGCGAAGTTGTTGCTGTAGATCGGCGTCACGATGCATGCCCCGGCGGCATTCCGGCGCCACCGGGAGAGAGGGGGAGAGAGCCCCCTCCTTCTTCTTCTTGATTGGCCTCCCCCCTAGATGGGAGGAGGTTTTCCCCTCTGGACCTTGGCCTCCATGGCACCCGGAGGGGCGGGAGACCCACTGAGATTGGATCTCTCTCTCTGTTCTCTTCTGTTTCGCGTTACTGTTTTCTGGCCTTTCACCGTTTCTTAAATTCCCGGAGATCCGTAACTCTGATCAGGCTGAAATTTTAACACAATTTTTTTCCGGATATTAGCTTCCTTGCAGCCGAAGAAGAGCCCGAACTGACTAACGGTGTGCCCACGAGGCACCACCACGCGCCAGGGGGGGCCGCGCCCAGGCTGCTTGTGGAGGCTGTGGCCCTTCGTTTGCATTGATTCCACCTACCAAAAATCACATATATTCCAAAATATTTCTTCGTAAATTTTTATTGCATTTGGACTTCATTTGATATGTATTTTCTGCAAAACAAAAAGCAAGCAGAAAACAGGAACTGGCATTGGGCACTGGATCAATATGGTAGTCCCAAAAATAATATAAAATGTTGCCAAAAATATGTGAAAGTTGTAGAATATTGGCATGAAACAATCAAAAAATATAGATACGATGGAGATGTATCAGTAGCTTGTGGGAGTGCGAAGGAGCCGAGATCTGCAAAGTAGCCAGCTCTCAATATCTGGACGGTACCCCTGAGGAATCAAGGGATCATTGAACCGAGGAGTGGTTTTATATTCCCGATATTCCTCTCAATGACCCCCCTTGGGAAGGGCTTCCCCCTTTCTTACCTTCTGTGGTGCCCCGCCTGAATACCACCGTAGCCAGACGGTCACCGTACATGCCAGCCCAGGAAATCACACTGGCACACACCTTTACAACATGTATCAGGAACAAAGGCACATCTACAAATGGATTTATAAGCCATAAATGGTATCTTACAGGGATGGGGGGCAGCAGAAAATACTATCGAAGGCATCACGGACTTGGAGCGGCTCCAATCCACAGGGATCTAAGTAGGTTACTCTTCTAGCTCACGAACGCTCTGGCTTCTCGCTAGTGGAAGACGGATCCCAAGCTGAACCTGGCCACGCTAAAAGCCGCTGAGTACTTTTGAATGTACTCGCAAGCAAACCATATAACATATACACCAAGCAAAGCAATCCAAGGCATTCAAGCATGTATCAATTATTAGAGCGATATTATCTATCAAGGCATGGCATAGCTATGTAGCAATATTAATCATTATGTCATGGCTGATAACTAGCAAAGTAAATACAGTATGACAAAGATAAAGCACATCAGGTAAAGAATCCATGGTTCAAATATTCTCATGACCCAATCCAAGTCAAATCCAAATGCTTCGGTCATACGACCATCTCTCTCATAGCCATCACATGGCTATCACCTCAAGTTCTTGACATCACCTGATGTCTATGCATCTGCACTGCAAGTTTGATAAATCTTACCTTTCTCTGATTCATTCCTAGCAATCACATTATATGGTTTATTCCCCCAGACTCAACACAGACCAAATAGTGTGACCTAGTACGAACTTTTCGTGACCGAGGATGCGGCTATTCGAATAGATTTTACACTCTACAGAGGTTGCACACTTTACCCACACTATGGACATTCGTCCAACAAAACTTGCCTACCACATGACACTCTTACCATATCACTGACGCCCTCTCAGGTTATGTCCTGGGTGGCCCCTTGTGTCGTCTCTCGACACGCACCACCTCGTGGCTAAAACTATCCCCGTCGGGACCCATGCCCAAATAACCAAACCGGGCTCACAAGGTTATCGCCGCCTACCTGATCAGGGTAGCACGTATGCTTAACCTTCCCTCTTTGGTGATACCGGTAAAAGGCATAACGATAGACCAAGTTAGGACCTTCCCATAAAGGCACATGTGGCTGCACGGATAAGTTCAGTTCAGTGGCACTATGACTCGATCCAGCCGACGGAGGAGGTTGTTGTTGTTAAGTTTCACTTATTAACATCGCAACAATAATGATACTCTATGCAAGCATATCAATGTAAAGACATAACAACCTATCTCCATATTGTGTCACATATGAGTCACTAGTGTGATAATATGATGAACATTAGCAAGTAATGTAAATAGTAAGTTGAAACCAGCAGGAGTTTAATTATACATTTACTTCTAGCATAAACATATTAATTAATTCAAACAAACAAGAATAACATAGAAGTAATGATTTAGTGCATTTATCAGATGGCCGGCTTGCCTTGGGGTCGAAGATTTCACCGGAAGGAGTGCGATCATCTTGTGGGAAGATTTGCCGAAAAGGATTCCCTTCGAAAAAGGCAAAATATAGGGTAGGGACAAAATGGTCATTTTCAGAATGTGACACCATTATGAAAATGGTACCATCATAACGGGCTCGATGAACAGAGAACGTGGGCTTTGGAATGACCTAAATCGGAGTTACGGTCGCAAAGTTAGGGCCGTTCGTTCGTTAAGCAGAAAATAAACAGAAAACTGTCCATTTCTTGTCTTAACGGATGAATGCACGCACTTTAACCATTTTGGCGCCGGCTGAAAACAGAAAGCGCATTTATCAAAATACGCCTCCAGCTATTGCCGTGGCTGATTACGCTTTCAAAAAACAGAGGGCGTATTCCTCCGAGTGCGTCTCCACTTAAAATCGTGCAGGCCCCCCGGCTGGGTCACTTACAGGTGGGGCCGCCTTATCCTCTCTCTCTCTCTCCTCCTCCCTGGGTCATCTTCTTCTTCCTGATGTGGGGCAGAGGAGGTTCGGTCGCCGGTGCAGCCGTCATTTGACGGTGCGAGAGGGCTGGCCGACGAGCGCGGGAGCACCGCCGCTCCGCACCGCGCCCGAGGGTTGTCTGAGATAGCCCACAGCGTTGCTGCCATTGGGCCAGGGCGCGGCGTCCGAAGGGCACCGATGGAGCTTTGCCGGTGAACCTTCTCCGGTAGAATTGGAGACGGTGAAGGCTCTAATAGCTCATGGGGATTCTGTGGCTGTGGAAGAGAGGGAGGGGGAGGACTATGGGCAGGAACTAGCCGAGGAATTGGGAGGCGGCACATCAGCCGGAGGAGGGGGAAGAGAAGCTCCGGGGCTGGGTTCTGAGCACAGGGAGGTTCGCAGAGTAGAGGGGAAGAGGTTGGTTAGCTCAAGGGGCCTCAAGGAAAGCTATTTATAGCCGGGTGACGGCAATGCGATAAGGGCGCCGTGGGATGAGCTGGCCAGAGCATAGCGATGGCATTGGAGGTTTCCCGGTGTCGTGGAGTGTCACGGGGAGGCAGAAGAGCTGCGCTAGGGCTTCGGGAAGACTCGGGCATTACCCTACGCAGTTGCGCCTGTACGCGAATAGTGACGGGACGGTGGAGCTTGTCTCGGCGCAGCGAGGAATCGTACAGAGGGGGAAACGACTGGGGAGGGGTGCTTGGATGGAGGAGAGTCAGGTCGGCGCAAACAGACATGCGATTGCTTGCTGGAGTTGTCGGCAGAGGCGACACGTGGCACAGAGCGCCATTTCTGCATGCCGCTCACGCGGTCACCACGCGGAGTGCGTGCTCTGGCCCGCGTCTTCCTGTCACACCTTGTCAAACAGACATATTCAAGCACAGGGAGAACATTTATGGAGTTTTGGATGGAAACAGGGGCAAGAAACGACTGATTTGAGCTGACTTTAATTCGGAGCAAAACATGTTTGTAGTGGTTTCTGGATATTTCCCTCGGTGAAATGAGCTGAAATTTGATGTGCGCTGGTAACTTAGTAAGGTGAGCTTACCCACCAAGTTTCACTAGAAAAGGAAAAGCACAAATGGCACTTGCTTCACAAGTGACCCATCTGGACAGATTGCTTTGACAATTATTTGTGGATAAGTGGCTTAAGGGAATGAGCTCATTTTTGGTGGATAGTAATGATATACAAAGATGAATTGTCTGGTAAATTTTGAGGGCAAATGGGTAAGACTTGAGGGTACTTCCTTCATAGTGCTTTGTGCTGGTCAGAAACCTTGAGGAATTATTGGGGAAGAATGGCTTGGAAAATGGATCTAAATTTTGGCATGTGCAAGTGATATAGGAAGGTGCACTTACTGGAAAATTTTCAGGGGTTTTAGGCAAGGTTGGAATGCACTTCCTTCACAACCTTGAATGCTGGACAGAAATTGGAAATGGATGCTCTGCTCAAAATTTGAACTATGGAACCTGAGGTTCTGATGGAAATAGTGAAGGTTTGGACAGGGGATGCTCCACAAATTATTTGGCAACCAATGGAGCAACCAAAATGGTAGCTCCTTTAGAAAGTGGCCAAACTGGAATATTGGCTTTATAAAGGAAAATACAATTTTCCTTATATATTTTTAGCCAATATTTTTATGAGAGGTCAATATGGTCACAAAAAACATCTCTACAAGTTTTCATGAACTTCAGAGATGTCTAGATATTTTTCTGGATATAATTCCTTCACAGGGCAGAAAAAGGAATTAATTTTAAATGAAAAATATTCCATATGGCTTGGCAAATTTTTTATCCAGGGTTGATAGATATGAGAGTCTCTGGGAAATTTTTGGGAGGCAGCAGATCAAAGGAAACTAGGGTTCCTTTGTAATCGTGAACCTAGGGTTTCCTTCCCGATAATTCGGGAAGCAGGACTTTGGTGGCAAAACCCTGAGAATATATTTTTCTAGGCAAGGATGGATTGGGGAGAATCTCTTGTTTTATAGGAAAGGCAAGGCTATATAACCATATTCTTATACCCAAGATCGAGAAAAAACCCAATCACACCGAAAGAAAAAGACGAGAACCCAATCAGGTGAAGGAAAAATCCGGGAGCAAAAATCAGGGTGTTACACCTTCCCCTCCTCGAAAAAGGTACAACTGATGGCCGAGGACTATGGCAAGAGAGGGGACGCAAGAGGTGATCTGCCTTGCACAACAGGTTTCCCTGCATTGCAATCATGGCCTGACATTACCCAGTGTTATGGCAATTGCGCTTCTCCGAGGAGTCCAGCCTATTCGGGAGTGCTACCATCCCCTGTGGGAGTATAATGGCACCAATGACTCGACTCGCTCCATCAGAGGCGAGTTCCATTAGCGCCATACACTTGCTTAAATGCTGGCATCAATGTTCAAGGGTGAGGAGACAGACTTCCTTAAGGGGGCAAGACACGACGGCTTTTCCTCCCAAAAGCCTTCCCGTATGGTAAGATTTTACAACCATCAATTTTTCCTTAGGACAAAGTATATAACTGCCTGATTAGCTTTTTACTTCATCCGATCAGAGCTGGGGACAATGGTCAACAATGCTAGAGTGTCCGGCTCCACAACCGGACATTCCTCAAGATCCGAAATGCATGCGTGGTCTATCCAAGGACCCGGACGTCGACCTCATCTTTTGGGATGGCGTGTTTTATCAAGAAGGTATAAATGGTGATGAAGTTGCCATCGTCTTTGATAGCCCTAGTACGGCCGTGTCCTGAGGTGCCGTGGTGGACGGAGCACCTTCTCCTCCAAGAACTCGTGTTGCCACTCACTAGTAGAAAACAGGGCTTTGGTTCGGGCCAACCCAGCCCATTAGTCCCGGTTCAGTCACGAACCGGGACCCATGGGGGGCATACGTCCCGGTTCATGCGCCCAGGGGGCCGGACGGGGCCTCGTGGGCATTGGTCCCGGTTCGTCTTGACCCATTTGTCCCGGTTCCTGCATTGGTCCCGGTTCCTGTATGATTTAGATAGATACTTGTATAATTTTCTTACTTTTATTATTGTTTGTTATTATATAGTGCGATGGTTTTGGTATCCGCCCCCGTCGGCCCTTGTCCTGTCTATGATTCGGATGTGGTATATATTATATTTTATAACTATTTGGTTCATTTATTGTTTATGACAATTATGCCAACCAACGTGACATAGATTTTATTTATCTAGGAGGTATGTGAACTGGAAATTCCAACCGACCCTATTGTCGAGAGGTTAAATTTAGTTGAAGAAGAAAACAATTACTTGAAGAAAAAATAAAAAAAATTGAGAAGGAGAAGATGATATTGGAGTTGCATGTTGCGGATGTCGTCGATGATCACAAGATCAAGATGGATGCAATGCGCTTCAAGATTAGAAAGTATAGAAAATATGCCATTCATACCGAGGCTTGGTATCATTATGCCGTTGGATCAATTGTTACCTTGGTTGCGATTATGATCGCATTTGTTGTTGCATTGAAATGTTTTACATAGTTTCAAGAATGTATGGTTTAATTAGATGCTCTGGAGAGCTATATGTTGTTCAATGAGAACTATGTATGTACTTTGGTTTTAATGTGATGATGAACTTCTATTAATTTGGTCACTTATCTATTCATGATGTTTTGTAATGGTTTTTGACACACTTAATTATATATAATGCACGCAGATGAACCGGCAATGGATGTACGGTGACAGACGCACCTCCGAGTACATTAAGGGCGTGCATAATTTTCTCGAAGTGGCTGAGGCAAACAAGCAGAATGGTTTTATGTGTTGTCCATGCCCTATATGTGGGAATACGAAGTCTTACTCTGACCGGAAAATCCTTCACACCCACCTGCTTTATAAGGGTTTCATGCCACACTATAATGTTTGGACCAGGCACGGAGAAATAGGGGTTATGATGGAAGACAGCGAAGAAGAAGAGGACGATGAGAACTATGTGCCCCCTGAATACGATGATGCTGCAACGGGGGAAGCTGAAGATCAAGAGGAACCAGATGATGTGCCCGATGATGATGTTCGCCGGGTCATTGTTAATGCAAGGAGACAGTGCGAAAGTGAAAAGGAGAAGCTGAAATTCGATCGCATGTTAGAGGATCACCAAAAAGGGTTGTACCCCAATTGCGAAGATGGCAACACAAAGCTCGGTACCGTACTGGAATTGCTGCAGTGGAAGGCAGAGAATGCTGTGCCTGACAAAGGATTTGAGAAGCTACTGAAAATATTGAAGAAGAAGCTTCCAAAGGATAACGAATTGCCCGATAGTACGTACGCAGCAAAGAAGGTCGTATGCCCTCTAGGTTTGGAGGTGCAGAACATACATGCATGCTCTAATGACTGCATGCTGTACCGCGGTGCGTACGAGGATTTGAACGCATGCCCGGTATGCGGTGCATTGCGGTATAAGATCAGACGAGATGACCCTGGTGATGTTGACGGCGAGCCCCCCAGGAAGAGGGTTCCTGCCAAGGTGATGTGGTATGCTCCTATAATACCACGGTTGAAACGTCTGTTCAGAAACAAAGAGCATGCCAAGTTGATGCGATGGCACAGAGAGGACCGTAAGAAAGACGGGAAGTTGAGAGCACCTGCTGACGGGTCGTAGTGGAGAAAAATCGAGAGAAAGTACCCGACTGAGTTTGCAGGTGACCCAAGGAACGTATGGTTTGGTTTAAGCGCGGATGGCATTAATCCTTTCGGGGAGCAGAGCAGCAATCACAGCACCTGGCCCATGACTCTATGTATCTATAACCTTCCTCCTTGGCTGTGCATGAAGCGGAAGTTCATTATGATGCCAGTACTCATCCAAGGCCCTAAGCAACCCGGCAATGACATTGATGTGTACCTAAGGCCATTAGTTGAAGAACTTTTACAGCTGTGGAATGGAAACGGTGTACGTGTGTGGGATGAGCACAGACAGGAGGAATTTGAACCTGCATGCGTTGCTGTTTGTAACCATCATGATTGGCCTGCTCTCAGTAACCTTTCAGGACAGAAAAACAGTATACCACGCATGCACGCACTGTTTAGCTGCCACCGAAAGTATATACCTGGACAAATGTAGGAAGAATGTGTACCTGGGGCATCGTCGATTTCTTCCGACCAACCATCAATGTCGAAAGAAAGGCAAGCATTTCAAAGGCGAGGCAGATCACCGGAAGAAGCCCGCCATGCGTACTGGTGATCACGTACTTGCTATGGTCAATGATTTACACGTAATCTTTGGAAAGGGTCCCGGTGGACTATCTGTTCCGAATGACGCTGAGGGACGCGCTCCCATGTGGAAAGAAATCTATATTTTGGGACCTACCCTACTGGAAAGACCTAGAGGTCCGCTCTTCATCGACGTGATGCCGTGACAAAGAACCTTTGCGTGAACCTGCTAGGCTTCTTGGGCGTGTATGGAAAGACAAAAGATACACCGGAAGCACGGGAGGACCTGCAACGTTGGCACGAAAAATACGACATCCTCCAAAGCAGTATGAAGGTCCTGCCAGCTACGCTCTTACCAAAGAAGAGAGAAATCTTCTTTGAATGCCTGCTCAGTATGAAGGTCCCGTCTGGCTTCTCGTCGAATATAAAGGGAATAATAAATATGGCAGAGAAAAAGTTTCAGAACCTAAAGTCTCATGACTGCCACGTGATTATGACGCAACTGCTTCCGGTTGCATTGAGGGGGCTTCTACCGGAAAACGTTCGATTAACCATTGTGAACTATGTGCATTCCTCAATGCATCTCTCAAGAAGGTGATCGATCCAGAAATCTACCAAGGCTAAGGAGTGATGTGGCGCAATGTCATGTCAGTTTTGAGCTGGTGTTCCCACCATCCTTCTTCAATATCATGACGCACGTCCTAGTTCATCTAGTCGACGAGATTGTCGTTCTGGGCCCCGTATTTCTACACAATATTTTCCCCTTTGAGAGGTTCATGGGAGTCCTAAAGAAATATGTCCGTAACCGCGCTAGGCCAGAAGGAAGCATCTCCATGGGCCATCAAACAGAGGATGTCATTGGGTTTTTGTTGACTTCATTCCTAACCTTAAGAAGATTGGCTCCCTCAATCACGGTATGAGGGGAGACTGACTGGAAAAGGCACGCTAGGAGGGGACTCAATAATATGTAGGGACGGGCATTCTTGGTCTCAAGCACACTACACAGTTCTACAGAACTCTACCTTGGGTGACCCCGTATGTCGATGAACACAAGAACATTCTGCGCTCCAAACACCCGAGCAGTGTGACGACTGGATTACTGTTGAACACATCAGGACTTTCGGCAGTTGGTTGTAAACACGTCTCAGAGGTGATAACACTGTTTCTGATGAGCTGTACTCGTTGTCCAGGGGACCATCTTCGACTGTATTGACTTACAAAGGATACGAGATAAATGGGAATACATTTTACACGATCGCCCAAGATCAAAAGAGCACCAACCAAAACAGTGGTATCCGCTTTAATACAGCAACCAAGAGGGGAACGGACACATATTATGGTTACATAGTGGACATATGGGAACTTGACTACGGACATGATTTTAAGATCCCTTTGTTTAAGTGCAAATGGGTCAATCTGTCAGGAGGCGGGGTACAGGTAGAGCCACATTACGGAATGACAACAGTGGATCTGAACAATCTTGGGTACACAAACGAACCATTCGTCCTAGCCAATGATGTGGCGCAGGTTTTTCTATGTGAAGGACATGTCTACCAAACCGAGAAAAGAAAAGATGGAAGCGAATACATCATACGATGAGCCAAAGCGCCACATAGTTCTTTCAGGCAAAAGAGACATCGTGGGAGTGGAGGGTAAGACAGACATGTCTGAAGATTATGAAAAGTTTCATGAAATTCCTCCCTTCAAAGTCAAGGCTGACCCAAGCACCCTGTTAAGCGATAAGAATATCCATGGTTACGGCGCAATAAGCAAAGGACACAAGCGAAGAAAAAGTGAAGACAGATGAAGTCAGAAAGGGTTGAAAATTGATGATATGGCTTTGAATGGTTCATTTCGAGCACACAAAAGTCTGGAGTTCAAATAAGTTTAAAAAAATGAAATCCCTTTGTAACAGATGATTTTTGTCCGAAACCCTGATACTTCGAAAGAGATTGTCCATTTTGTACACGAAGTGCATCCAGTTTTTGCCTAACCCTCTCAACTTTTTAGCACATGCTAT
The DNA here is from genome assembly GCA_011799875.1 of Thinopyrum elongatum. Classification (NCBI taxonomy): domain Eukaryota; kingdom Viridiplantae; phylum Streptophyta; class Magnoliopsida; order Poales; family Poaceae; genus Thinopyrum; species Thinopyrum elongatum. Next base: position 60,952 of record JAAAXO010000266.1, on the reverse strand, counting down.
GTGGGTGAAATGATGATATGATGCCCAATTTTCAACCTCTTCAGAGTTCATGTGAAGTGCTTTTCAATTTCAGGGTCATTTAGCTCAAAAAAATTAGTAAATGCATGAAAAATAACAGATGAAGTCAGAAAGGGTTGAATATTGATGATGTGGCTTTGAATGGTTCATGTTGAACACACAAAAAGTCTGGAGTTCAAATAAGTTTAAAAAAATGAAATCCCTTTGTAACAGATGAGTTTTTGTCCGAAACCCTGATACTTCGAAAGAGATTGTCCATTTTGTACACGAAGTGCATCCAGTTTTTGCCGTAACCCTCTCAACTTTTTAACACAGGCTATGTGGGTGAAATGATGATATGATGCCAATTTTCAACCTCTTCAGAGTTCATGTGAAGTGCTTTTCAATTTCAGGGTCATTTAGCTAAAAAAATCAGTAAATGCATGAAAAATAACAGATGAAGTCAGAAAGGGTTGAAAATTGATGATGTGGCTTTGAATGGTTCATTTTGAACACACACAAAAAGTCTGGGTTCAAATAAAAGTTTAAAAAATGAAATCCCTTTTAAACAGATGATTTTTGTCGAACCCTGATACTTCGAAATAGATTGTCCAGTTTTTGGCCGTAACCCTCTCAACTTTTAGCACATGCTAATGTGGGTGAAATGATGGGGGGGGGGGGAGGGGTCGATATACGTACCCCCTCCCCGATAACATTTTTTTTCTAAGTTACTAAGGTAAAATGTTCACCCCCTCTCGATATACCGGGCGACCAACTCTCGAGGCCACCAAACCATAGAAAAAAAGCGTTTTCGATCTCCTACCCCCTCCCGCCCCTACCCAACAAACTCTCGAGGCCACCCAAACCGCTAGAAGATAACTCCGGTAACTTCGACATGAGGGGGGACGTCGATCAACCCCCTCTCGCCCGAACAAGTCTATGTATTATTTTATATCGTGGTGGACATATATCAAAGTTTGATCATATGTCAAAGTTTGAATTTTGACATATATAGATTTATCAAGAATGCCCCCATTATGGATGTGCACAAGTTGATCCAATTTTTTTTCTGATCTCATCTATATATATATTCTTCTATATGTCACGTTGTCCGTCAAAGTATTGAAGAAATCCATGGCTTCATCATTAGTCGGAAGTAACAAGCGTATGATGCTACGAAGCTCTTCAAAGTTGTTTTGGAACGGAGTTCCGGATAGAATAATTCGCCTTTTGGAACGAATTTCAGCAAAGGCCTTCCAAATAGCGATATTCGGAAGGCTCTTGCTGAACTTTGTTCCAAAAAGCGAATTATTCTATCGGGAACTCCGTTCCAAAACAACTTTGAAGAGCTTCGTACCATTATACGCCTGTCATTTCCGGCTAATGTTGAAGTCATGGTTTTCTTGAATTCTTTGACACTAGACAACGTGACATATAGAAGGGTAGATGAGATCAGAAAAATATGGACCATTTTCTGCACATCCAGAATGGCGTCATTTTGTTAAATCCCTTGTCGGTCCGGACGTCGGACATTAATGAGAGAGGCGGTCCGGCCCAAACCCTAGAAGCGTTGTCGAGGCCACCCCAAACCCTAGAAGCGTTGCCTAGGCCACCCCAAACCCTAGAAGCGTTGCCTAGGCCACCCCAAACCGTAGAAGCGTTGAGCTAGCTTGGTCTACGTTTGCACTAATATATCCATCTGTCATGTTTGTATATTAATTGCCATGTTGTAATATTTGCAGAAACTATGGAGCACCGAGACATCGAAGCAGAACAGTTGTTGGGGGACATAATCCTCGGCGGAGGTGATATCTTGCCGTATCTCAACGACACTGATGGTCTGGAAGGAGAGGGTGAAGCAGGCTCCGGTGATCGAACAATGGAGGTGGAAGGACATGATTATGATGGCTCCGATGAGCGAACGGAGGAAGGAGTTGTTGCAAAGTCCGGTTAGGTATATATATTAATTAAGCCTGTGCTGACTAGCTAATTGATGCATTAATTGTTTTGGTATGTACACATATTAACTCTCTTCTTTCTTCTTTTCTAGCCCTCCGGATCGAGCCAAACTTCGGTAACGAGACGAGGCCCGAAGAAAAGGTTGCGCCAGGATGAAAGGTTCACGGTCACAACAATCAAGGGCGATGGCCAACCGATTGAACCCAGCCGGACCAAGGAAGCATTTTCTGCTCAGTGCGGGGTTCTTGTTAGGGACATGATCCCGATCAGCATCCACCAATGGAATAAGCCTAAGAGCGAAGACCCTCAAGTGTCTTTTGTCAACGATAGACAGAAAGATGATCTTTGGACCACGCTGAAGGCAAATTTCACCCTACCGCCAGAGGAGGATCCGGATAAGCCAGTTATAGAGCCATTGGTCAAGGCTCATGCTCTTAAGAAGATGGCAGATCTATTCAGGAGGTGGAAGAATGAGTTGAAATCAACGTTTGTCGACAAAGGGAAGACTCCAGAATTCACCGGCCGATTTGAGAAGATAAGAGATCACTGGCCCGCATTTGTGG
>JAAAXO010000266.1:17615-58408 GCA_011799875.1 Thinopyrum elongatum | reverse complement strand
GACACTGGGCCCACCAGTCAGTGGCCCCGGTGGTTGCCCCAAGTGGGCGCCACGCCAAGCGACGCCGGAAACACGGCTGCCGGAGCTTGCTCCGGCGAGCCAAAAAACAGCCGGCGGCTGCTGCGGGAGGTAGGCCGGGGACGTAATCCGCCAGTATAGGGGGGTCTATTCAAGCGCAGCGCTGAGGCGCTTCGGATCGGGGAAGGGGGGGGGGGGAAAGAAGGAAAGATGGCGAATGCTGATGGTCCGACCCCAGAGTTGTTGTTGCAGGCTGTGAGAGGAGGACGTCGTAAACGCCTAACTGGCGACCAGTCGCGCGGCGCCGGACCCGGGCACTGATGCGGGCTAAGGCACAACGGCCGTCGATGAGGAAAGCGCGTCTCCACGCGTTCGACTACTAGCAGCTCATGAGCGGGGGCACCCCAAAACCCGGGGTGCTCGGTTGTGCACGACAGCAACTAGGGGCGGCAGGCAAACTGCAGGACTGTGGTTGGAGCGCATCTCGGACGCGACGGCGAACAGTGGCCTGCGATAGGAAAACACATGGGAAGAGAGAGATGGACGGGACGACGTGCGTGGCTTACAGTGAAGCCTGCAGTGTGCTTAAAATCGGGCTCGGGGGAGGCTTGCCGGAGTATAGCTTCGTCAGCAGGGGTCGATGGGTGAGGAGGAAGAAGACGACGCTGAGGGCGATGTGGTAGGGGGGGCGAGTCGAGTCCGTGGCTGGGGAAGACGTAGCGGGGCACGGCAGCAGCGCCGGGGAACCGTCGGAGAAGGGAGGCAGATAGAGGTGGACGCGGTCAACACAGGAGGGACGCGGCACATGGGCGACCAGGCGCGTGGATCGGAGGGGAAGGGAACGAGGTGGAGAGGGAAAAGGAGGAGGGGAAGAGTGCGGTGACCAGGGGGAATGGACGGAGGGGTTGGCCTTATCCCCTCGCCCCATCCGCGATCGTCGCGGTGAGGCGCGGGGGTGGGGGGGCGAGGCATGGGAGGGGATGAACGGAGAGAAGGAGGTGGGAGATGGGCTGGGCCAGCGGGCCGGGGGTGAGTGACAGGGAAGCGCGGGCCGCCTATTTCGGGGTGGCCGAAATAACAAAAGAGAGGAGAGAAAAAAATTGGGCATCCAACCAGTGTTGAAAAAAATATGGGACTAGACCCAATAAATCCAACACAATTTAGGCAGTGCCACAATTATTTTGGGAGTCAGTGAAATTCATTTTTTATTCACAATGATTTGGCAATTAAAAGTGTGCTGAAATAGCACTGAATTAATTCCCAGGGGCAAGTTGGGATTCTCAAAAATGTTGGTGTTCATTTTATCATTGCCTTGGAATGTATTTGCAACATTATGGACATTTTAGTTTGCCATTTGAAGAAGTAAATATTTTGCATTTGGAATTGGAATTTGAAGTTGAATAATTTCTTATAGCATAATGATGATGATGACTAGGCATGATAAGAGGTGATCACTGTGGTGTGAGGCTGGGGATGTTACAAAGATTCCCTCGGGTCAAACCTCCGTCGCAGTTTCCCCCTTAAGTGTCGTCCTTGAAGGGGGTCACACTCCGGAGCTGCGTGTTGGGTGTTAAACCTACCACCACACTTTCAGACATGTACGAGGACCCAATGCAAGTTTTGGTGGGATTGCTACCCCGAAGCCCCCGGAGCGGCCTAACCCTGGCCAGTATGACCCGGAGATCTACCCCCTTGACTTTCTCTATTGCAACTATGCATCAAAGTAATAATTGAATATCACACTGAACACATGATTTTTGAAATCCTTGACACTTCTGATGCAAATAGATATAAACTTTGCCTCATTGGACAAGGAATGAAAAATATACAAACAAATCCCAAAAAGAGGGTGTTTTCTGTAAATTTTGAAACAAATATGATTTAGTTTGTTCAAATTTCAAAACATAGTATACCAACATAATCGTTTCCAGATTCTGATACAAAAACATATAAAGTTTGTCTAAATCGATGCAAGTATGAATTAGTTGTGATTTTTACAAAGTATAAGGACCTATTTGCAAAAAATACATGAGGTCACATTTTAAACTTTTCAAAACAAAAACAATGTGTATATTCATACTCTATGAAAAATTCTACCCCAAATTGATATATAATTTGTGTATGTTGAAGTTGAAGTTTACCTAACTCACATTTGAAACCCTAAAATTCAACCTTTTTAAAAAACAGAAAAGAAAATAAAATAAAAAGGAAAAAGATCTATGCCGCCGGCCGCCGTTAGAGCCGTCGGCACAGGTTTAACGGCGTCAGCCCATGGGCCCTATGCCGACGGGCCATCCTATGCCGACGGCCACGGTCGGCCTATATGGCCGATTTGCCTACGGCCTTTAGTTGCCGACGGCCACCGTCGGCTTAGATGGGCTATTTGCCGATGGCTCTGGTATGCCGACGGTCAATGTCGGCATATCTTGAGCATTGCCGACGGACTAGGTTTGCCGACTGTTTTCCCATGGCTGTCGGCTTAGCGCGAGGTATGCCGACGGCCCCCGTCGGCATACCTTTTGCCGTCGGCATATTCGTGGTTTCCTGTAGTGACTAGCTAGCAAATGAGCAACGTTGTTGGCAGCACAAGAGCGTGCATGCTGATGTTTATTGGTCGACCGCCCGGCACCATTAATTATCGTCCAAAGAAGCGAAACCATGCATGTCCAGTTTCTTAGAACCAGAACAAAGAGCGTGCATATATCTGAGGAGGTTTGTTTTAATCTAAGGATGTCTTTTTTCCATCTCCTATCAATTTTATGATTTACTGGCTACCTTCTTTTGGGCATATAGAGGCACAATAAGATATGCTGCACATTTTTTTATATAAAGGGAGCTTTCATTCTTTCAATAAGTCGCACCGAGGCGATACAACCAACAATAGTTCACACCTGGCCTCTGCATAACAAGATGCACACAGCCCACACAAGTAACTTATGACCACAACTTGATAAATGAAAAACTCTCAAAAAAGAGAGGGGAGATGCAGCCGAAGCGATGAAGGACCGATCTGCAGACTACACAGCTATCCATTCCTAGGATGCATAGATCCCCAGCTATCCTTGGAGGTGTAACTGGGCAACTCTTTCTTCTTAATGAGAAGGCAAAGCTCTTGCTCCAAAGAAGAAGAAAAACGAGCTGCACATTCATGCCTTGTACATGAGGTCCATGAGACCGCAACGCATGTGGCCACGTATCCAGTTGCAATAATAATGTTCGACACCTTGTGCATACAATCATAGTTGTAAGATTAATAATGTTTCAACCGACAACAACCTCAACAGAAGCTTTGAAAAATGCTGTTGACAATCATAGTGGCAGCTCATGGCCTTGTATTTTGACACATACTGATCTAGTTGGTGGTTAGCGGTCGCCATCTTCATTGCCCATGCACTAAAATAAGCAACCAACCTTCTACTCGGGAAAGGCCCTTTGGTTCTCGGGTGTATATACACCATATATGGGGAAAAAATATGAAAAAAAAGTCAAAAAATTCCAGAACTTTTTTTGGAATAAACTTGAATTTCTTTTGCACTGGTATATAATTTTTTTTGGAATAAACTTGAATTTGTTTTACGAGTACAATAGAAGGTCAACTTTATTTCAAAAATATTTTCAGAATATCTGGACTTTTTTTGCAATTAATAATTTTTTTTGCGTATAGGGTGTATATACACCCAGGAACCAAACGGCCCTGTCCCCTTCTACTCTACCATCTTTCCTTTCTCTTTTTTTTTTAATTTAGTGTCTTCAAATTTCAGTACTCCCTCCATCCAAATATATAGGGCCTAATACATTTTTTAAGGTTGCCTTTGACCATTGATAAAAATAATAATATATGAGATGTATGATATAAAAATTATATCATTAGAAACTTCTTTCACATACGAATTTAACAGGTATCAACTATCAAGGCAGCATTCTCTTAGGCCTCCAAGTCATCTAGGGATGTCAGTAAAGACGTGTTATACAATGATTATTTTTTTAGTGCTATCTCTAGCAATTAATGATTGCATGCTCCTAAAATTATACGGCGATTAATTAAATTAGAAAATGTGTGACTAAAACAAACATCCAACGCACCACATCATATCCCCACTCATGTTTCTCGCTGCCGGACAAGCCTTCATCGTCTCCTCACTGCCGGACAAGCCTTCATCGCCGCCACCGATAACTGGTGCCGCCTGGCCACGCATTGTCACCCACCGCCAACGGGAAAACGATGACCTTATTGTGCTGCCCTCATCCCCACGACGTCACCTGCATCAATCTTAAGAAGATGGAGGACAAGGAGGAGACGAGGTGGAAACGTGGCAGAGACCACCATGGCAGGACCTCCCCGTGGATGTGCTCCCCCTCGTGCTCCGTGGGCTCAACGCCACAGCGCCGACCATGCTTGGGTACGTGAGCTCCAGCTTCCACGACCTCGCCAACGGCCCGGATTTGTGGGACGAGCTCTGCGGCAGTGTGACCAGCAAGACCAGATATGGCGCCACTAATTATCAGAATAGTCCTTTCATTAAACATACATGACTCACTGCCATTATGTTTGCAGATTCATCAGGTTACAGCAACTGAAGGATATAAATCACTAATAGTCGATCTCCATGCAGCTACAGTTTTGTTTTCTTGACGCATGCAAGCTTACTGCCAGTAATACAAAGTACACAACAATTGTCTTTGCAGAGGCCGGAGGTAATACAAACTTCCATTATCTAAAAAAGGGTCAAGTCGTTCGAATGGATCTTATCAACTCGAACTAGGAACGGTGTTAATAGTGCAAGAGCGTGTATGCTGATGTTTTTATTGACCGCGGGATACCATTAATTATTGTCCAAAGAGGCAAAACCATGCATGTCTAGTTACGGATTAGGATAACCATTAATTATGCATGCTGAATGGTAGATACAACTGAAAGTTATGGAAAGTAGCATACTAACAAAATGCCGCCCTTTATCCAGTTCCCAGGTGTCTGCTAGGGGCTGAGCCAGAATATGTACAAATCCCAAGCAGCCAGATATACATGTATGTCTTGATTAGGCCATCAAGAGAACAAACTTTCATAATATGGTTCCAGTTCTCACAAAAGAAATTCAGTTTCTCATGTATTAGCTAATTGACAGTGTTATGTATCTCTGGGGAAGTTTTATTTATTTATTTCGGTATCTACACTACATATATGACAGGTCTAGACTCTACGGAGGGGGGTGATTGATATTGTCATGCCTGTTAAGTGTGCTTAACAAATCCTATTCTATTTGGGGAACATTAAACTGGGCTGTTATGACTTGCTTCTAATGGTTATGCCTTAGATCATGAAAAGGAGAAGTGCCACCTGGCTACAACAGAAAATTGATGGAAATCAGTTTTACCTAATATTACAAATTTTCAATTCTGTATGTGAAACTGCAGTGCACATCGTACTATAAAGAAGATTGGGATGATTTTCAAGTGTGCAGGCTTAGATATAGATAGTGAATTTGTCCCTTGGATCATCCTAAGTTAAGGCAACAAATGCTTGTATTCTTTCTCTTTTTCGCTCTATCTCCATGTTTTTAGAGATAAGACTGTTATTATGGAAGATTAGCAGAAAAAACAACATTGTTGAAGATTAAGTACAAAAAGATCAGGTCGTCACGGTCCATGTGAATTTATTTGGATTGTCTATTAAGATGAATAACAAAATAATGAGCCCATGCTTGCACACCGCCAAAAAATATCTGCTTGCGTCTATGTGTGTGGATAGAGGAAAAATAATATTTGTGCTCTCGAAGATATGGTGAAGCAAAGCAAGGGGGTAACGATCAAAGAGATGGATGGAGGATGAAGATTTCATTGCGAAGCGGAGCTGAGTCGAAAGCAGAATCATGTGTAGATGAACAAAACAAGAAGGAACATTATGCCTTGTTATGTGCGGTAACTTCAATTTGAGCTAGGGATCATGTGTTTTCCATGGGTGGACAATTTTGCAAATAGGTCCTTATACTTTGTAAAAATCACAACTAATTCATACTTGCATCGATTTAGACAAACTTTATATGTTTTTGTATCAGAATCTGGAAACGATTATGTTGGTATACTATGTTTTGAAATTTGAACAAACTAAAATCATATTTGTTTCAAAATTTACAGAAAACACCCTCTTTTTGGGATTTGTTTGTATATTTTTCATTCCTTGTCCAAATGAGGCAAAGTTTATATCTATTTGCATCAGAAAGTGTCAAGGATTTCAAAAATCATGTGTTCAGTGTGAAATATTCAATTATTACTTTGATGCATAGTTGCAATAGAGAAAGTCAAGGGGGTAGATCTCCGGGTCATACTGGCCAGGGTTAGGCCGCTCCGGGGGCTTCGGGGGTAGCAATCCCACCAAAACTTGCATTGGGTCCTCGTACATGTCTGAAAGTGTGGTGGTAGGTTTAAACACCCAACACGCAGCTCCGGAGTGTGACCCCCTTCAAGGACGACACTTAGAGGGGGAAACTGCGACGGAGGTTTGACCCGGAGGGAATCTTTGTAACATCCCCAGCCTCACACCACAGTGATCACCTCTTAATCATGCCTAGTCATCATCATTATGCTATAAGAAATTATTCAACTTCAAATTCCAATTCCAAATGCAAGTCAAATATTTACTTCTTCAAATGGCAAAACTAAAATGTCCATAATGTTGCAAATAATTCCAAGGCAATGATAAAATTGAAACCAACATTTTTGAGAATCCCAACTTGCCCCTGGGAATTAATTCAGTGCTATTTCAGCAATTTTAATTGCCAAATCAGTTGTGAAAAATAAAAAATGAATTTCAATGACTCCCAAAATAATTGTGGCACTGCCTAAAATTGTGTTGGATTTATTGGGTCTAGTCCCATATTTTTTTCAACACTGTTTGGATGCCCAATTAATTTTTTCTCTCTCTCTCTGTTATTTAAATAAAGGAAAAACAGAAAATAAAGAAAGGGCAGAAGCTTACCTGTCACTCACCCGCGGCCCAGAGCTGGCCCAGCCCATCTCCACCTCCTTCCTCCGTGTCATCCCCTCCATGGCCGAGCGCCCCCACCGGCCGCAGCGCGCCACCGCGACGAGCGCGGATGGGGCGAGGGGATAAGGCCAACCCCTCCGTCCATTCCCCCTGGTCACCGCACTCTTCCCCTCTCCTTTCCCTCTCCACCTCGTTCCCTTCCCCTCCAGATCCACGGCGCCGGGCGCGCCCATGGCCGCGTCGCCGTGTTGACCGCGTCCACCGCTGCCCTCGCCCTTCTCCGACGGGTCCCCGAGCGCTGCCGTGCCCCGCTACGTCTTCCCCAGCCACGGACTCGAGCTCGCCGCCCCTACATCGCCCTCAGCGTCGTCTTCTTCCTCCTCAGGCGCCATCGACCTCGCTGACGAATCTGACTCCGGCAAGCCTCCCCGAGCCCGCTTAAGCACACCTGCAGGCTCACTGTAAGCCCGCACGTCGTTCCCCTCTCTCTCCCATGTGTTTCCGTCGTCGTAGCCACTGTCGCCGTCGCGTCCGAGATGCGCTCCACCACAGTCGATGCAGTTGCCGCCCTAGTTGCTGTCGTGCACAACCGAGCACCCCGGTGCGCTCAGTGAGCTGCTAGGAGTCGAACGCGTGGAGCCGCGCTTCCTCTCGACGCCGTTTTGCCTGAGCCCGATCAGTGCCCGAGTCCGGCGCTGCCGCGATGGTCGCCGTCGGCGTTTACGTCCTCCTCGCACGCTGCAACCGCCTCCATCGGGCGCGGCTCGCTTCGCCCGATCCAACGCGCCTTCGCGCGCGTCGAATAGACCCCCCTACGCGGATTCCGGCCACCTCCCGCAGCGCCGCCGCGGTTTTTGGCTCGCCGGAGCAAGCTCCGGCACCGTTTCCGGCGTCGCTGGCGTGGCGCCCACTTGGCACCACCTGGGCCACTGACTGGTGGGCCCAGTGGCCCCGCTTTGACCTGTTGACCGAAGTCAACTGCTGACTGGACCAGATCCAGCCACTGACATGTGGGCCACCACCTCCCCTAATTAACTAAAGCATTTAAAATTAATTAATTAACTTAATGTGACACTGACAGAAGGGGCCCACTCCCTAATTAACCCTGCTAATTAAACTAGTCCACTATTAGTCTAAACAGAAACTGACATGTGGGTCTCACTGGACCCACATGTCAGGTTTGACCTTGGTCAGCGCCCTGTTGGCTGCTGACGTCATCTTGACGCTCTGCTGACGTCATAATTCCATTTCTGATATTTTAAATAAATCCAGAAAATACGAAAATATTTAGAAATTCATATAAAATAATCCGTAGCTCAGATCGAAAAACTTTGTACATGAAAGTTGCTCAGAACGACGAGACGAATCCAAATACGCTCTCCGTTTATCTGTCACATGCCTCTAACTACCTGAACATGCAACCATCCCCCTCCGTTTCATCTGTCCGGAAAGGTCAGACTTCGGGAAAACATTCCCGAATGATCTCCTCCTTCACCGGTGTCATGTAGCACTACGATAGGCCACCTCTAGCATCGTGTATCGTATTGTCATGCATATGTTGCTATGTATTTATATGTTTCCTCCCCCTCTTCTCTCTCGATAGACCCCGACGTCGACATAGCACCCGAGACCGACGCAGCTCAGGAGCCCGACAACACTACTGACGATTCTGCCTTTGCCGCCGAGCAACCAAGCAGCCCCCCCCCCCTTTGATCATCCCGATATCGCCTATTCTATTTCCTCATGCTTGCATTAGAATTTGCTACTGTTACTGTTTTACCTATTTCTGCTGCATAGCCTGTTTATTGTAACCTATTGTTGATACCCGCCTGTTTATCCTAAACTGTTTAGAATAGACTAGGTAGAGCCCCATTAGTGACCCCCACTTTATCCCGACTGCCCCGCTGGAGATTTAGAAGACCCGATCAACGGGATTGAAGATCAGACCCCGCACCGCACCTCACTTCCCCCTAAGTTGCTCAACACTACTGGGTTACTATCGCGTGCCGAGGGTGACACCTCATCAGCACTTCTGATGATAACCTTGTAGGTTAGTTACTCGGTCGTGGTAAGCGAGGGTGATTTCCTCCTACACCACCCCCGATACCGACATCGTCGTGCAACACCTCAAGTGTGGACTTCGAGGGTGAATCCTCTTCCGTTCACCTTGACGATAACATCAGGTGGAATTCCGTCAAGGGTGATTCCTCAGGATTCCCCTTGATATGGTAGCCTCACGGATGCCTTGCATAACTGATGATACTGATACTTGAGAAGGCGGGTCGACCCTGAGGGGTACCCGCGGATGATGTATAGTTACCCGTGAGTTATTCCACGAGTCGCGGCCGGGCATTCTTAGCCCTTGCAGCAAGTCCTCGAGACGGGGCGACGGGGTCAAATCTTTCGTGAGTCTCTGCTTGTTACCGCAAGCCCCTAGGCCACTACGAGTTGGATATATGATCCGAGCCGGCCTTTGGTCGGATAGCACTAACCATCACGTGGGAAGAGTTATGGGCACTCTGCATCGTAGCATCAGCCGAAAGCTTTGTCAGACATCCAGTTCAGCATCGCGGCACGGCTGGGCCGGCACCATCCATGTACAGAGGTGGTACCAAGATTCGCCCTGCTCGCAACGACCCGGAGTGCACAGGGCGATGGCCCAAGACCCCTGAGCGCTTAGGAGATAGACCGACGGGGACCTCTCTGCTGAGCTGTAGGTAGGGTTGCGATGTATCGTTTGGCCGAGGCCGGGCATGACCCAGGAAAGTTTGTCCGACCGGAGTTAAGCGAGCGTGGTGGGTAAGTTGGTGCACCCCTGCAGGGAAGAACACTTCTATCGATAGCCGGTCCTACGGTAAAGGACACTCGGAGATGTATCCCGATCGATACAGCTAGTACTTGAGATGATACCTGGATATGTGGCTCCGGGATCGCTTTCTCGCAGGGAGTCGAGGAAGGATCTCTGGGCGAGACTGTTACTTGATACTGCTACTGATACTTTACATTATGCTATTATGTACTCTTCTATTGCTGCAAGACAGTTGAAGATGTTGAAAATGCTAGTCTTCGATAGGACTAGGCCTTCTCTCTATTCTGGCATTTCTGCAGCCCAGTCCACATATACAGCCTCCCTTGATAATGATGCATATGTAGTGTAGATCCTTGCTTGCTGAGTACTTCGCAGTACTCACGGTTGCTTTGCTTTCTTTTTCTCCCCACATCAGTTGGTCGTGGCCAGATGACGGAGCCCCTGAGATCGCTGCCCCACCGACGACTATTTCTACCACCCCGAGGATGGCTGCTACTTCGAGAAGACTGATGACCAGGAGTAGGTTCGGAGGGTCCAAGGCAGGAGGCCTGCGCCTTTCGATCGTAGCTTTTATTTTGCCCCGCCTTTCTAAAGGCCTTTCTGTTTCTCTTTTATATCTGTACTCAGATATCTAACGCTTCCGCTGGTGCTTGTTTGTCATCAAGCTTATTTATTCGAGCCCTCGAGGCCCTGGCTGGTAATATAATGCTTGTATGACTTTATTTATGTTTTAGAGTTGTGTTGTGATATCTTCAAGTGAGTCCTTAGGCTTGATCGTGTGCATTTGCGTGTATGGTTAGTGCACGATTAAGCCGGGGGCGTCATAGATTGGTATCAGAGCCGACTGCCTGTAGGATCCCCCTTTCCAACTCCTTGGCCGAAGTTGAGTCTAGAGGTCCAAAATTATTTTACTAACTTGGCTGTGTGGCTTACGGGCCAACCACGCCAATTGGGTGGTATTAGGATCTTTTATTCCTCGTCTATACTCTGGGACTCTGAATTCTCCTCTTTTCGGGTTAAATGAATTTGCTAACTTTAAACATTAGGTTCTCGCAACCACTTCCTCCCGGAGAGCCCCTCATGCCAGATGATCGCTTGGTTCATCGGAAGACTCCGAAGATACTCCTCAAAGTTCCCGAGACCATGTGCCACTGCTTTGCAGTTCCTGACCACCGATAAACCCTGTGGATAACATCCTTGCCATTTGTACCCCCACAGTTCCACAGGATCAGAACCTGACTCTCCTGAATATCCCCGACTCCGAAATATTCTTTGCGCTTGGCTTTGTGATTTGTCACGAGCCACCCCTTCAGAGATGATCTACTCCCGATACCCTGAACCCCCGTTCACATTTCGTTCAGGTATCGATCGAATGTCCATTCGCTTGATACTTCTTATCGTACCTTCATACTCTGCTCTCGATGTTTTCCTAAGTTTTCAACTTGAGAGATACTTCTGCCACATTTCCTGAATTGTTCACCAGATGATCGACCTTGCAAGGGTCAGCTCTCTCGAAGTTACCCTTTACTTCCCTACTTAAATCTCGGGACGAGATTTCTTGTAGGGGAGGAGATTTGTAACATCCTCAGCCTCACACCATAGTGATCACCTCTTAATCATGCCTAGTCATCATCATTATGCCATAAGAAATTATTCAACTTCAAATTCCAATTCCAAATGCAAGTCAAATATTTACTTCTTCAAAAGGCAAAACTAAAATGTCCATAATGTTGCAAATAATTCCAAGGCAATGATAAAATTGAAACCAACATTTTTGGGAATCCCAACTTGCCCCTGGGAATTAATTCAGTGCTATTCCAGCAATTTTAATTGCCAAATCAGTTGTGAATAATACAAAATGAATTTCAATGACTCCCAAAATAATTGTGGCACTGCCTAAAGTTGTGTTGGATTTATTGGGTTTAGTCCCATATTTTTTTCAACACTGTTTGGATGCCCAATTAATTCTTTCTCTCTCTCTGTTATTTAAATAAAGGAAAAACAGAAAATAAAGAAAGGGCAGAAGCATACCTGTCACTCACCCGCGGCCCAGAGCTGGCCCAGCCCATCTCCACCTCCTTCCTCCGTGTCATCCCCTCCATGGCCGAGCGCCTCCACCGGCCGCAGCGCGCCACCGCGACGAGCGCGGATGGGGCGAGGGGATAAGGCCAACCCCTCCGTCCATTCCCCCTGGTCACCGTACTCTTCCCCTCTCCTTTCCCTCTCCACCTCGTTCCCTTCCCCTCCAGATCCACGGCGCCGGGCGCGCCCATGGCCGCGTCGCCGTGCTGACCACGTCCACCGCTGCCCTCGCCCTTCTCCGACGGGTCCCCGAGCGCTGCCGTGCCCCGCTACGTCTTCCCCAGCCACGGACTCGAGCTCGCCGCCCCTACATCAACCTCACCGCCGTCTTCTTCCTCCTCGGGCGCCGTCGACCTCGCCGACGAATCTGACTCCGGCAAGCCTCCCCGAGCCCGCTTAAGCACACCTGCAGGCTCACTGTAAGCCCGCACGTCGTTCCCCTCTCTCTCCCATGTGTTTTCGTCATCGTAGCCACTGTCGCCGTCGCGTCCGAGCTGTGCTCTGCCGCAGCCGATGCAGTTGCCGCCCTAGTTGCTGTCGTGCACAACCGAGCACCCCGGTGCGCTCAGTGAGCTGCTAGGAGTCGAACGCGTGCAGCCGCGCTCCCTCTCGACGCCGTTTTGCCTGAGCCCGATCAGTGCCCGAGTCCGGCGCCGCCGCGATGGTTGCCGTCGGCGTTTACGTCCTCCTCGCACGCTGCAACCGCCTCCATCGGGCGCGGCTCGCTTCGCCCGATCCAACGCGCCTTCGCGCGCGTTGAATAGACCCCCCTACGCGGATTCCGGCCACCTCCCGCAGCGCCGCCGCGGTTTTTGGCTCGCCGGAGCAAGCTCCAGCGTCGCTGGCATGGCGCCCACGTGGCATTACCTGGGCCACTGACTGGTGGGCCCAGTGGCCCCGCTTTGACCTGTTGACCGAAGTCAATTGCTGACTGGACCAGGTACAGCCACTGACATGTGGGCCACCACCTCCCCTAATTAACTAAAGCATTTAAAATTAATTAATTAACTTAATGTGACACTGACAGAAGGGGCCCACTCCCTAATTAACCCTGCTAATTAAACTAGTCCACTATTAGTCTAAACAGAAACTGACATGTGGGTCCCACTGGACCCACATGTCAGGTTTGACCCTGGTCAGCGCCCTGTTGGCTGCTGACGTCATCTTGACGCTCTGCTGATGTCATATTTCCATTTCTGATATTATAAATAAATCCAGAAAATAAGAAGTCTTTAGAAACTCATATGAAATAATCCGTAGCTCAGATCGAAAAACTTTGTACATGAAAGTTGCTCAGAACGACGAGACGAATCCGAATACGCTCTCTGTTTATCTGTCACATGCCTCTAACTACCTGAACATGCAACCATCCCCCTCCGTTTCATCTGTCCGGAAAGGTCAGACTTCGGGAAAACATTCCCGGATGATCTCCTCCTCCTCCTACGCTCTTTTAATCATGTCACTAGATTTTATTTTCATGTCAAGTCACGTAACATAGGCATCTCCCGTCCAGAATGGTTACATCAATAAATATGCATTCAGTTGCATATTTATAACCCTAACTCTTTTGGATTATCCAGCGTTTTCCACGAACAGCCCAAGGATGTGTAGATTGGGTACATTTTCCATGCTCCACCCCGTTTTGAGACAGGATTTCGGCAGCGCCTCCCCGTTGTTCTCCGGATGCACATTCTCTTGGCTTTTTTCCGAGACGTGTATCAAGAGAATGTGCATCCGGAGAACAACGGGGAGGCGCTGCCGAAATCCTGTCTCAAAACGGGGTAGAGCATGGAAAATGTACCCAATTTACACATCCTTGGGCTGTCCGTGGAAAACGCTGGACAATCCAAAAGAGTTAGGGTTATAAATATGCAACTGAATGCATATTTATCGATGTAACCCTTCCGGACAGGAGATGCCTAGGTTACGCGACTTGACGTGAAAATAAAATCTAGTGACATGATTAAAAGAGCGTAGGAGGAGGAGGTGGATTCGTAGATCACCCTCGACTGTAGAGAAGTAGTCCCCCTCTTCTCTCTCGATAGACCCCGACGTCGACATAGCACCCGAGGACCGCAAGCTAGGAGCCCGACAACACTATCGATTCTGCCTTTGCGCCGAGCAACCAAGCAGCCCCCCCCCCTTTGATCATCCCGATATCGCCTATTCTATTTCCTCATGCTTGCATTAGAATTTGCTACTGTTACTGTTTTACCTATTTCTGCTGCATAGCCTGTTATTTGTAACCTATTGTTGATACCCGCCTGTTTATCCTAAACTGTTTAGAATAGACTAGGTAGAGCCCCATTAGTGACCCCCACTTTATCCCGACTGCCCCGATGGAGATTTAGAAGACCCGATCAACGGGATTGAAGATCAGACCCCGCCGCACCTCACTTCCCCCTAGTTGCTCAACACTACTGGGTTACTATCGCGTGCCGAGGGTGACACCTCATCAGCACTTCTGATGAAACCTTGTAGGTTAGTTACTCGGTCGTGGTAAGCGAGGGTGATTTCCTCCTACACCCCACCCCCGATACCGACATCGTCGTGCAACACCTCAAGTGTGGACTTCGAGGGTGAATCCTCTTCCGTTCACCTTGACGATAACATCAGGTGGAATTCCGTCAAGGGTGATTCTCAGGATTCCCCTTGATATGGTAGCCTCACGGATGCCTTGCATAACTGATGATACTGATACTTGAGAAGGCGGGTCGACCCTGAGGGGTACCCGCGGATGATGTATAGTTACCGTGAGTTATTCCACGAGTCGCGGCCGGGCATTCTTAGCCCTTGCAGCAAGTCCTCGAGACGGGGCGACGGGGTCAAATCTTTCGTGAGTCTCTGCTTGTTACCGCAAGCCCCTAGGCCACTACGAGTTGGATATATGATCCGAGCCGGCCTTTGGTCGGATAGCACTAACCATCACGTGGGAAGAGTTATGGGCACTCTGCATCGTAGCATCAGCCGAAAGCTTTGTCAGACGTCCAGTTCAGCATCGCGGCACGGCTGGGCGGCACCATCCTGTACAGAGGTGGTACAAGATTCGCCCTGCTCGAACGACCCGGAGTGCACAGGGCGATGGCCCAGACCCTGAGCGCTTAGGAGATAGACGACGGGGACCTCTCTGCTGAGCTGTAGGTAGGGTTGCGAGTGTATCGTTTGGCCGAGGCCGGGCAGACCCAGGAAAGTTTGTCCGACCGGAGTTAAGCGAGCGTGGTGGGTAAGTTGGTGCACCCCCTGCAGGGAAGAACACTTCTATCGATAGCCGGTCCTACGGTAAAGGACACTCGGAGATGTATCCCGATCGATACAGCTAGTACTTGAGATGATACCGGATATGTGGCTCCGGGATCGCTTTCTCGCAGGGAGTCGAGGAAGGATCTCTGGGCGAGACTGTTACTGATACTGCTACTGATACTTTACATTATGCTATTATGTACTCTCTATTGCTGCAAGACAGTTGAAGATGTTGAAAATGCTAGTCTTCGATAGGACTAGGCCTTCTCTCTATTCTGGCATTTCTGCAGCCCAGTCCACATATAAGCCTCCCTTGATAATGATGCATATGTAGTAGATCCTTGCTTGCTGAGTACTTCGCAGTACTCACGGTTGCTTTGCTTTCTTTTTCTCCCACATCAGTTGGTCGTGGCCAGATGACGGAGCCCCTGAGATCGCTGCCCCACGCACGACTATTTCTACCCCCCCGAGGATGGCTGCTACTTCGAGAAGACTGATGACAGGAGTAGGTTCGGAGGGTCCAAGGCAGGAGGCCTGCGCCTTTCGATCGTAGCTTTTATTTTGCCCCGCCTTTCTAAAGGCCTTTCTGTTTCTCTTTTATACTGTACTCAGATATCTAACGCTTCGCTGGTGCTTGTTTTGTCATCAAGCTTATTTATCGAGCCCTCGAGGCCCTGGCTGTAATATAATGCTTGTATGACTTTATTTATGTTTTAGAGTTGTGTTGTGATATCTTCAAGTGAGTCCTTAGGCTGATCGTGTGCATTTGCGTGTATGGTTAGTGCACGATTAAGCGGGGGCGTCATAGATTGGTATCAGAGCCGACTGCCTGTAGGATCCCCCTTTCCAACTCCTTGGCCGAAGTTGAGTCTAGAGGTCCAAAATTATTTTACTAACTTGGCTGTGTGGCTTAGGGCCAACCACGCCAATTGGGTGGTATTAGGATCTTTTATTCCCGTCTATACTCTGGGACTCTGAATTCTCCTCTTTTCGGGTTAAATGAATTTGCTAACTTTAAACATAGGTTCTCGCAACCACTTCCTCCCGGAGACGCCCTCATGCCAGATGATCGCTTGGTTCATCGGAAGACTCCGAAGATACTCCTCAAAGTTCCGAGACCATGTGCCACTACTTGTGCAGTTCCTGACCACCGATAAACCCTGTGGATAACATCCTTGCCATTTGTACCCCCACAGTTCCACAGGATCAGAAACCTGACTCTCCTGAATATCCCCCGACTCCGAAATATTCTTTGCGCTTGGCTTTGTGATTGTCACGAGCCACCCCTTAAGAGATGATCTACTCCCGATACCCTGAACCCCGTTCACAGGGAAGGGCAACCCCGGGGAGAGATCTGTATTAGTAGAACCATTACTCTCTATCTCACCTCATTACTTACCCACAATTCACCCTGACCACCGGTCCACATGAACCCCATTTCCTCCTAATCTCCATGTTCCACTTGCTTCAACCCACTCTTTCTCCTACTCGCCGACTCTTCGGCCGTAAAAAAAGGTTCATGTTCGTCAAAAACCGAATTACTAACACTCGAAGACTGACCGCACCCCCCCACCTCGAAGTCCATTCGCTTGATTACTTCTTATCGTACCTTATACTCTGCTTCGATGTTTTCCTTAAGTTTTCACTTGAGAGGCTTACTTCTGCCACCATTTCCTGAATTGTTCACCAAGATGATTCGACCTTGCAAGGGGCAGCTCTCCGAAGTACCTTTACTTCCCTACTTAAATCTCGGGACGAGATTTCTTGTAGGGAGGAGATTGTAACATCCTCAGCATACACCATAGTGATCGATTATGTTGGTATACTATGTTTTGAAATTTGAACAAACTAAAATCATATTTGTTTCAAAATTTACAGAAAACACCCTCTTTTTGGGATTTGTTTGTATATTTTTCATTCCTTGTCCAAATGAGGCAAAGTTTATATCTATTTGCATCAGAAAGTGTCAAGGATTTCAAAAATCATGTGTTCAGTGTGAAATATTCAATTATTACTTTGATGCATAGTTGCAATAGAGAAAGTCAAGGGGGTAGATCTCCGGGTCATACTGGCCAGGGTTAGGCCGCTCCGGGGGCTTCGGGGGTAGCAATCCCACCAAAACTTGCATTGGGTCCTCGTACATGTCTGAAAGTGTGGTGGTAGGTTTAAACACCCAACACGCAGCTCCGGAGTGTGACCCCCTTCAAGGACGACACTTAGAGGGGGAAACTGCGACGGAGGTTTGACCCGGAGGGAATCTTTGTAACATCCCCAGCCTCACACCACAGTGATCACCTCTTAATCATGCCTAGTCATCATCATTATGCTATAAGAAATTATTCAACTTCAAATTCCAATTCCAAATGCAAGTCAAATATTTACTTCTTCAAATGGCAAAACTAAAATGTCCATAATGTTGCAAATAATTCCAAGGCAATGATAAAATTGAAACCAACATTTTTGAGAATCCCAACTTGCCCCTGGGAATTAATTCAGTGCTATTTCAGCAATTTTAATTGCCAAATCAGTTGTGAAAAATAAAAAATGAATTTCAATGACTCCCAAAATAATTGTGGCACTGCCTAAAATTGTGTTGGATTTATTGGGTCTAGTCCCATATTTTTTTCAACACTGTTTGGATGCCCAATTAATTCTTTCTCTCTCTCTCTGTTATTTAAATAAAGGAAAAACAGAAAATAAAGAAAGGGCAGAAGCTTACCTGTCACTCACCCGCGGCCCAGAGCTGGCCCAGCCCATCTCCACCTCCTTCCTCCGTGTCATCCCCTCCATGGCCGAGCGCCCCCACCGGCCGCAGCGCGCCACCGCGACGAGCGCGGATGGGGCGAGGGGATAAGGCCAACCCCTCCGTCCATTCCCCCTGGTCACCGCACTCTTCCCCTCTCCTTTCCCTCTCCACCTCGTTCCCTTCCCCTCCAGATCCACGGCGCCGGGCGCGCCCATGGCCGCGTCGCCGTGTTGACCGCGTCCACCGCTGCCCTCGCCCTTCTCCGACGGGTTCCCGAGCGCTGCCGTGCCCCGCTACGTCTTCCCCAGCCACGGACTCGAGCTCGCCGCCCCTACATCGCCCTCAGCGTCGTCTTCTTCCTCCTCAGGCGCCATCGACCTCGCTGACGAATCTGACTCCGGCAAGCCTCCCCGAGCCCGCTTAAGCACACCTGCAGGCTCACTGTAAGCCCGCACGTCGTTCCCCTCTCTCTCCCATGTGTTTCCGTCGTCGTAGCCACTGTCGCCGTCGCGTCCGAGATGCGCTCCACCACAGTCGATGCAGTTGCCGCCCTAGTTGCTGTCGTGCACAACCGAGCACCCCGGTGCGCTCAGTGAGCTGCTAGGAGTCGAACGCGTGGAGCCGCGCTTCCTCTCGACGCCGTTTTGCCTGAGCCCGATCAGTGCCCGAGTCCGGCGCCGCCGCGATGGTCGCCGTCGGCGTTTACGTCCTCCTCGCACGCTGCAACCGCCTCCATCGGGCGCGGCTCGCTTCGCCCGATCCAACGCGCCTTCGCGCGCGTCGAATAGACCCCCCTACGCGGATTCCGGCCACCTCCCGCACCGCCGCCGCGGTTTTTGGCTCGCCGGAGCAAGCTCCGGCGCCGTTTCCGGCGTCACTGGCGTGGCGCCCACTTGGCACCACCTGGGCCACTGACTGGTGGGCCCAGTGGCCCCGCTTTGACCTGTTGACCGAAGTCAACTGCTGACTGGACCAGATCCAGCCACTGACATGTGGGCCACCACCTCCCCTAATTAACTAAAGCATTTAAAATTAATTAATTAACTTAATGTGACACTGACAGAAGGGGCCCACTCCCTAATTAACCCTGCTAATTAAACTAGTCCACTATTAGTCTAAACAGAAACTGACATGTGGGTCTCACTGGACCCACATGTCAGGTTTGACCTTGGTCAGCGCCCTGTTGGCTGCTGACGTCATCTTGACGCTCTGCTGACGTCATAATTCCATTTCTGATATTTTAAATAAATCCAGAAAATACGAAAATATTTAGAAATTCATATAAAATAATCCGTAGCTCAGATCGAAAAACTTTGTACATGAAAGTTGCTCAGAACGACGAGACGAATCCAAATACGCTCTCCGTTTATCTGTCACATGCCTCTAACTACCTGAACATGCAACCATCCCCCTCCGTTTCATCTGTCCGGAAAGGTCAGACTTCGGGAAAACATTCCCGAATGATCTCCTCCTTCACCGGTGTCATGTAGCACTACGATAGGCCACCTCTAGCATCGTGTATCGTATTGTCATGCATATGTTGCTATGTATTTATATGTTTCCTCCCCCTCTTCTCTCTCGATAGACCCCGACGTCGACATAGCACCCGAGACCGACGCAGCTCAGGAGCCCGACAACACTACTGACGATTCTGCCTTTGCCGCCGAGCAACCAAGCAGCCCCCCCCCCCTTTGATCATCCCGATATCGCC
This sequence comes from Thinopyrum elongatum, assembly GCA_011799875.1. Classification (NCBI taxonomy): domain Eukaryota; kingdom Viridiplantae; phylum Streptophyta; class Magnoliopsida; order Poales; family Poaceae; genus Thinopyrum; species Thinopyrum elongatum. The sequence goes on along the minus strand of JAAAXO010000266.1, from coordinate 38,820 downwards.
TATTCTATTTCCTCATGCTTGCATTAGAATTTGCTACTGTTACTGTTTTACCTATTTCTGCTGCATAGCCTGTTTATTGTAACCTATTGTTGATACCCGCCTGTTTATCCTAAACTGTTTAGAATAGACTAGGTAGAGCCCCATTAGTGACCCCCACTTTATCCCGACTGCCCCGCTGGAGATTTAGAAGACCCGATCAACGGGATTGAAGATCAGACCCCGCACCGCACCTCACTTCCCCCTAAGTTGCTCAACACTACTGGGTTACTATCGCGTGCCGAGGGTGACACCTCATCAGCACTTCTGATGATAACCTTGTAGGTTAGTTACTCGGTCGTGGTAAGCGAGGGTGATTTCCTCCTACACCACCCCCGATACCGACATCGTCGTGCAACACCTCAAGTGTGGACTTCGAGGGTGAATCCTCTTCCGTTCACCTTGACGATAACATCAGGTGGAATTCCGTCAAGGGTGATTCCTCAGGATTCCCCTTGATATGGTAGCCTCACGGATGCCTTGCATAACTGATGATACTGATACTTGAGAAGGCGGGTCGACCCTGAGGGGTACCCGCGGATGATGTATAGTTACCCGTGAGTTATTCCACGAGTCGCGGCCGGGCATTCTTAGCCCTTGCAGCAAGTCCTCGAGACGGGGCGACGGGGTCAAATCTTTCGTGAGTCTCTGCTTGTTACCGCAAGCCCCTAGGCCACTACGAGTTGGATATATGATCCGAGCCGGCCTTTGGTCGGATAGCACTAACCATCACGTGGGAAGAGTTATGGGCACTCTGCATCGTAGCATCAGCCGAAAGCTTTGTCAGACGTCCAGTTCAGCATCGCGGCACGGCTGGGCCGGCACCATCCATGTACAGAGGTGGTACCAAGATTCGCCCTGCTCGCAACGACCCGGAGTGCACAGGGCGATGGCCCAAGACCCCTGAGCGCTTAGGAGATAGACCGACGGGGACCTCTCTGCTGAGCTGTAGGTAGGGTTGCGATGTATCGTTTGGCCGAGGCCGGGCATGACCCAGGAAAGTTTGTCCGACCGGAGTTAAGCGAGCGTGGTGGGTAAGTTGGTGCACCCCTGCAGGGAAGAACACTTCTATCGATAGCCGGTCCTACGGTAAAGGACACTCGGAGATGTATCCCGATCGATACAGCTAGTACTTGAGATGATACCTGGATATGTGGCTCCGGGATCGCTTTCTCGCAGGGAGTCGAGGAAGGATCTCTGGGCGAGACTGTTACTTGATACTGCTACTGATACTTTACATTATGCTATTATGTACTCTTCTATTGCTGCAAGACAGTTGAAGATGTTGAAAATGCTAGTCTTCGATAGGACTAGGCCTTCTCTCTATTCTGGCATTTCTGCAGCCCAGTCCACATATACAGCCTCCCTTGATAATGATGCATATGTAGTGTAGATCCTTGCTTGCTGAGTACTTCGCAGTACTCACGGTTGCTTTGCTTTCTTTTTCTCCCCACATCAGTTGGTCGTGGCCAGATGACGGAGCCCCTGAGATCGCTGCCCCACCGACGACTATTTCTACCACCCCGAGGATGGCTGCTACTTCGAGAAGACTGATGACCAGGAGTAGGTTCGGAGGGTCCAAGGCAGGAGGCCTGCGCCTTTCGATCGTAGCTTTTATTTTGCCCCGCCTTTCTAAAGGCCTTTCTGTTTCTCTTTTATATCTGTACTCAGATATCTAACGCTTCCGCTGGTGCTTGTTTGTCATCAAGCTTATTTATTCGAGCCCTCGAGGCCCTGGCTGGTAATATAATGCTTGTATGACTTTATTTATGTTTTAGAGTTGTGTTGTGATATCTTCAAGTGAGTCCTTAGGCTTGATCGTGTGCATTTGCGTGTATGGTTAGTGCACGATTAAGCCGGGGGCGTCATAGATTGGTATCAGAGCCGACTGCCTGTAGGATCCCCCTTTCCAACTCCTTGGCCGAAGTTGAGTCTAGAGGTCCAAAATTATTTTACTAACTTGGCTGTGTGGCTTACGGGCCAACCACGCCAATTGGGTGGTATTAGGATCTTTTATTCCTCGTCTATACTCTGGGACTCTGAATTCTCCTCTTTTCGGGTTAAATGAATTTGCTAACTTTAAACATTAGGTTCTCGCAACCACTTCCTCCCGGAGAGCCCCTCATGCCAGATGATCGCTTGGTTCATCGGAAGACTCCGAAGATACTCCTCAAAGTTCCCGAGACCATGTGCCACTACTTTGCAGTTCCTGACCACCGATAAACCCTGTGGATAACATCCTTGCCATTTGTACCCCCACAGTTCCACAGGATCAGAACCTGACTCTCCTGAATATCCCCGACTCCGAAATATTCTTTGCGCTTGGCTTTGTGATTTGTCACGAGCCACCCCTTAAGAGATGATCTACTCCCGATACCCTGAACCCCCGTTCACATTTCGTTCAGGTATCGATCGAATGTCCATTCGCTTGATACTTCTTATCGTACCTTCATACTCTGCTCTCGATGTTTTCCTAAGTTTTCAACTTGAGAGATACTTCTGCCACATTTCCTGAATTGTTCACCAGATGATCGACCTTGCAAGGGTCAGCTCTCTCGAAGTTACCCTTTACTTCCCTACTTAAATCTCGGGACGAGATTTCTTGTAGGGGAGGAGATTTGTAACATCCTCAGCCTCACACCATAGTGATCACCTCTTAATCATGCCTAGTCATCATCATTATGCCATAAGAAATTATTCAACTTCAAATTCCAATTCCAAATGCAAGTCAAATATTTACTTCTTCAAAAGGCAAAACTAAAATGTCCATAATGTTGCAAATAATTCCAAGGCAATGATAAAATTGAAACCAACATTTTTGGGAATCCCAACTTGCCCCTGGGAATTAATTCAGTGCTATTCCAGCAATTTTAATTGCCAAATCAGTTGTGAATAATACAAAATGAATTTCAATGACTCCCAAAATAATTGTGGCACTGCCTAAAGTTGTGTTGGATTTATTGGGTTTAGTCCCATATTTTTTTCAACACTGTTTGGATGCCCAACTAATTCTTTCTCTCTCTCTGTTATTTAAATAAAGGAAAAACAGAAAATAAAGAAAGGGCAGAAGCTTACCTGTCACTCACCCGCGGCCCAGAGCTGGCCCAGCCCATCTCCACCTCCTTCCTCCGTGTCATCCCCTCCATGGCCGAGCGCCTCCACCGGCCGCAGCGCGCCACCGCGACGAGCGCGGATGGGGCGAGGGGATAAGGCCAACCCCTCCGTCCATTCCCCCTGGTCACCGTACTCTTCCCCTCTCCTTTCCCTCTCCACCTCGTTCCCTTCCCCTCCAGATCCACGGCGCCGGGCGCGCCCATGGCCGCGTCGCCATGCTGACCACGTCCACCGCTGCCCTCGCCCTTCTCCGACGGGTCCCCGAGCGCTGCCGTGCCCCGCTACGTCTTCCCCAGCCACGGACTCGAGCTCGCCGCCCCTACATCAACCTCACCGCCGTCTTCTTCCTCCTCGGGCGCCGTCGACCTCGCCGACGAATCTGACTCCGGCAAGCCTCCCCGAGCCCGCTTAAGCACACCTGCAGGCTCACTGTAAGCCCGCACGTCGTTCCCCTCTCTCTCCCATGTGTTTTCGTCATCGTAGCCACTGTCGCCGTCGCATCCGAGCTGTGCTCTGCCGCAGCCGATGCAGTTGCCGCCCTAGTTGCTGTCGTGCACAACCGAGCACCCCGGTGCGCTCAGTGAGCTGCTAGGAGTCGAACGCGTGCAGCCGCGCTCCCTCTCGACGCCGTTTTGCCTGAGCCCGATCAGTGCCCGAGTCCGGCGCCGCCGCGATGGTTGCCGTCGGCGTTTACGTCCTCCTCGCACGCTGCAACCGCCTCCATCGGGCGCGGCTCGCTTCGCCCGATCCAACGCGCCTTCGCGCGCGTCGAATAGACCCCCCTACGCGGATTCCGGCCACCTCCCGCAGCGCCGCCGCGGTTTTTGGCTCGCCGGAGCAAGCTCCAGCGTCGCTGGCATGGCGCCCACGTGGCATCACCTGGGCCACTGACTGGTGGGCCCAGTGGCCCCGCTTTGACCTGTTGACCGAAGTCAACTGCTGACTGGACCAGGTACAGCCACTGACATGTGGGCCACCACCTCCCCTAATTAACTAAAGCATTTAAAATTAATTAATTAACTTAATGTGACACTGACAGAAGGGGCCCACTCCCTAATTAACCCTGCTAATTAAACTAGTCCACTATTAGTCTAAACAGAAACTGACATGTGGGTCCCACTGGACCCACATGTCAGGTTTGACCCTGGTCAGCGCCCTGTTGGCTGCTGACGTCATCTTGACGCTCTGCTGATGTCATATTTCCATTTCTGATATTATAAATAAATCCAGAAAATAAGAAGTCTTTAGAAACTCATATGAAATAATCCGTAGCTCAGATCGAAAAACTTTGTACATGAAAGTTGCTCAGAACGACGAGACGAATCCGAATACGCTCTCTGTTTATCTGTCACATGCCTCTAACTACCTGAACATGCAACCATCCCCCTCCGTTTCATCTGTCCGGAAAGGTCAGACTTCGGGAAAACATTCCCGGATGATCTCCTCCTCCTCCTACGCTCTTTTAATCATGTCACTAGATTTTATTTTCATGTCAAGTCACGTAACATAGGCATCTCCCGTCCAGAATGGTTACATCAATAAATATGCATTCAGTTGCATATTTATAACCCTAACTCTTTTGGATTATCCAGCGTTTTCCACGAACAGCCCAAGGATGTGTAGATTGGGTACATTTTCCATGCTCCACCCCGTTTTGAGACAGGATTTCGGCAGCGCCTCCCCGTTGTTCTCCGGATGCACATTCTCTTGGCTTTTTTCCGAGACGTGTATCAAGAGAATGTGCATCCGGAGAACAACGGGGAGGCGCTGCCGAAATCCTGTCTCAAAACGGGGTAGAGCATGGAAAATGTACCCAATTTACACATCCTTGGGCTGTCCGTGGAAAACGCTGGACAATCCAAAAGAGTTAGGGTTATAAATATGCAACTGAATGCATATTTATCGATGTAACCCTTCCGGACAGGAGATGCCTAGGTTACGCGACTTGACGTGAAAATAAAATCTAGTGACATGATTAAAAGAGCGTAGGAGGAGGAGGTGGATTCGTAGATCACCCTCGACTGTAGAGAAGTAGTCGAACAGTGGAGGGATGCTCAAGGACCAACGCTTCCGACGACGATCACTCCGGGAAGATGCGACGCCACAAAGACTGTAAATTCCACCGAGTAAAAATTTAGGCCATCACATCTCATATAGCATTTTAACAATATCTAAAATTGCAAGATATGCTTCATATAATCTACATTCAAAGTACATAAAGTGAACAACTTAGATCATCATGATACTTCAAATTCATTTTTTTCTCAAGTATCAAAATTTTTCCGTCACAACTTATATATATCTATCTATCCATGCATTCATCTAGCTAGCTATTTATCTAGTTATCTATTCATTTCATCCAACAATCAATTTATCTATCTACAAAAAAAGCATCCATTTCATCCAAATTATATAGAGTGAACGAACAAATTAAATCTATCTATCTATCCATATATCTAGCTATCTAGCTATCTATATACCAATTTCATCCAACTATCTATTTCTAGCTATATACAAAAAAAATCAGCGGCAGCAGCACAACAGCGGCAGGGGAGTGGCAGGGGCATAGCACAGCAGCGGCAGCGGCAGGGGAGCGGCAGCAGCACAACAGTGGCAGCGGGGGCGGCAGCACAGCAGAACAGTAGCGGCAGTAGGGGAGCGGCAGGGGGGCGGGGAAGCTCACCGAGGGGCGGCAGGGGACGGGCCGATGACGGAGGGGCCGGCGATGGAGGCGGCCAGCGCCGGATGGGGACGCGCGGGGGGCGGAGTAGAGCGGGGTCGGGACCAGGGGCGGGGCGGAGTGGGGCGTGGCGGGGGGCGGAGCAGGGCGGCCCTGGCGGAGCAGGGGGAGCCGGGCGGCGGCGTGCGGAGCAGGAGAGCCGGGCGATGGCGCGCGGAGCAGGGGAGCCGGGTCGGGGCGCGTGCGGGATGGTGTGGATTTGGCGAATGGGGATCTGGGGAGGAGATCCTGACCTAACTTACTATGTATGTCGACGGCCACCGTCGGCATAGAGTAAAAGTGCCACGTGTGCACTATGCGATGGCTATACCGTCGGCATAGTTATTTTTTATTTTTATTTTTAAGTACTAATTATTCTATTAGTAGGTTTATAATCCTATTTTTATATTTTATAAATAGAATCATGTAAATAATTTTTATAAATAGAATCATATATTTTTTCTTTGACCTGTCGAACGTTACTTCGGTGTTATCGCTGTCCGTGAAGGGGGTCACATTCCGGGAGCTTTGTGCTGTTGTTTGAACATTCCACCACACTTTCAGACATGTATGAGGACAAAATGCAAGTTTTGCTGGGATTGCTACCCCCCGAAGCCGTCGGAGCGGCCTAACCCTGGCCAGTATGACCCGGAGATCTAGGGGGTAGCTTTCTCTATTGCATCGAAGCATCAAAGTAATAATTAAACATTTCACACTAAACACATGATTGTAATTGCTATCTAGTGTTATAAACATTAAACAGACAAACATGAGAAGCCAACGCAACTATAACAACAATTAGAGATAAGAACAATCTATAAAGATGAATTAATTAAGTACTTCTACATCTCTAAAAACTATGAAAAATTACCACATAGCTTATATCTCATGTGTCGGTGCTGTGTAAAAAATTTAGGATTTTACGGCGTTCTGACTATTCAAAAATATTCATACAAGAACAAAACTGCCGAACGTTACTTCGGTGTTATCGCCGTCCGTGAAGGGGCTCACACTCCGGGAGCTTTGTGCTGGGTGTTTGAACATCCCACCATACTTTCAAACATGTATGAGGACAAAATGCAAGTTTTGGTGGGATTGCTACCCCCTGAAGGCTCCCGAGTGGCCTAACCCTGACCCGTTTGATCCGGACATCTAGCCCTTTGACTTTTAACGGACGGCCTTTGACCCATGGACTTTTCCACCTGGTTGTGGTAGGTTAGCCTGTAGGAACATTTTAAAACAAAATTTGGGCCCAACCTATCACAAGATTCCCACCGGGTCGAACCTCCGTCGCAGTTTCCCCTTCTAAGTGCTGGCGGTAGTGCAGTACGTGAAGGGGGTCACATTCGGAGTGCGTGTTCGGTGTTTAAACCTACCGCCACAGTTTCAGACATGTATGAGGACCCAATGCAAGTAATGGTGGGATTGCTACCCCCGAAGCCCCGGAGCGGTCTAACCCTGGCCAGTATGACTCGGAGATCAGTGTGGTAGCTTTCTCTATTACAGCGAAGCATGAAAGTAATAATTGAACATTTCACACTAAACACATGATTTTTAATTGCTATTAAGTGATATAAACATTAAACAAACAAACATGAGCAACCAACGCAACTATAACAACAATTGAAGTAATGAACAATCTGTAAAAAGAAATTAATTAAGATACTTCTACATCTCTAAAAACTATGAAAAAAATCCACATAGCTTATATATCATGTGTGTGCTGTGTAAAAAATTCAGGATTTTACCCGTTCTGACTATTCATAAATATTCAAACAACAATGAAACTGCCGAACGTTACTTCGGTGTTATCGCCGTCTGTGAAGGGGGTCACACTCCGGGAGCTTTGTGCTGGGTGTTTGAATTCCCACCACACTTTCAGACATGTATAAGGACAAAATGCAGTTTTAGTGGGATTGCTACCCCCCGAAGGCCCCCGAGCGGCCTAACCCTGGCCGTTTGACCCGGACAACTAGCCCTTTGACTTTCACCAGATGGCCTTTGACTAATGACTTTTCCAACCTGGTTGTGGTAGGATACCCATAGGAATATTTTAAAACAAAGTTTGGGCCCAACCTATCACAAGATTCCCTCCGGGTCAAACCTCCGTCGCAGTTCCCCCCTCTAAGTGCTGGCGGTAGTGCCGTCCTTGAAGGGGGTCACATTCGGAGATGGTGTTGGGTATTTAAACCTACCACCACACTTTCAGACATGTACGAGGATCCAATGCAAGTTTTGGAGGGATTGCTACCCCCGAAGCCCCGGAGCGGCCTAACCTGGCCAGTATGACCCGGAGATTACCCCTTGACTTTCTCTATTGCAGCGAAGCATCAAAGTAATAATTGAATATTTCACACTAAACACATGATTTTGAAATCCTTGCACTTTCTGATGCAAATAGATATAAACTTTGCTCATTTGGACAAGGAATGAAAAATATACAAACAAATCCCAAAAAGAGGGTGTTTTCTGTAAATTTTGAAACAAATATGATTTTAGTTTGTTCAAATTTCAAAACATAGTATACCAACATAATCGTTTCCAGATTCTGATACAAAAACATATAAAGTGTGCTAAATCGATGCAAGTATGAATTAGTTGTGATTTTTACAAAGTATAAGGACCTATTTGCAAAAGTACATGAGGTCACATTTTAAACATTTTCAAAAACATAAACAATGTGTATATTCATACTCTATGAAAAATTCTACCCCAAATTGATATATAATTTGTGTATGTTGAAGTTGAAGTTTACCTAACTCACATTTGAAACCCTAAAATTCAACCTTTTAAAAAACAGAAAAGAAAATAAAAAAAAAAGGAAAAAGATCTATGCCGCCGGCCACTGTTAGAGCCGTCGGCACAGGTTTAATGGCGTCATCCTTCCGTCAGCCCATGGGCCCTATGCCGACGCCACGGTCGGCCTATATGGCCGATTGCCTACGGCCTTTAGTTGCCGACGGCCCCCGTCGGCTTAGATGGGCTATTTGCCGATGGCTCTGGTATGCCGACGGTCAATGCGGCATTGTAGGGTAACGCAATAGAAAACAAAAATTTTCCGACCAACGCACCAGCCAGGACAACTATGGAGAATGCATACAAGGTTTGATCATTTTCGTTACCGACTCGTCGCAGCGGAAGTAGAGTCGATGACGATCGGCGGTTGCAGATCCTCGCAGCTAGGATTTACAACCTCCCAACCGCGAGGATGTATACCCTCATCCGCCACTCGGACAGGCCTCCGGGAGGCGGTCGGACAGTCCCCGGACGGTGTCGCGGACAGCCTTCGGGAGGACCACAGAACTGGACCGTCACTTGGACAGCCTTCGGGAGACTCACAGAACTCGGACCGTCACATAGACAAGCCCTTCGGGAGGACTCACAGAACTCGGACCGTCACATGGACAGCCCTTCGGGAGGACTCACAGAACTCGGACCGTCACATGGACAGCCCTTCGGGAGGCACTCTCGAACCGCCCTCGGGCACTAGTCGAACTACGACCTCTCTACACGAGTTGCACACATACGGTGTCATCTATCCGGCAGGGCTTCGCCGTCCAAGATAGTTCCCACCGGAACCCAGACAGCCTTTCGGCTCTACGAAAATCTTTTCGTGGGAGGGAGAGAGAAGCCAGATTATGCATGGAACTTGTATGTGAGAATGAGTGAGTTTGGGCAGCCCCCTCCACCTCTATTTATAGGAGAAGGAGGGGTGGAGGGGCTGAAATTCAGCCACATCCATCATGTCATCTCCAAGAGATTTTGGAGCAAAAGCCCAAAAATGTTGGCTTTCCAAAAAGTACTTTCACTATTCACGACGACATTTTTCAGCGTCCGTTCGAACTGAAAATATTTATGTGGGCTTAGAACATTTCCAGTACCCTAAATAATTTTCAACGCGTTCTGGAACAATTCCAGATTAGTGATTTTCATCTGCGAAAAGCATTGAAGTGGTTCCGGCAGCTCCGGAACATTTCCGGTTTTTCTTCCAGAAAATTCCAAAAGTTTCCAGAATGATTCTGGCACCCTCCAAGAATTACGGGCATGTGCCGAAACTAATTTGACTTTATGGTATCCTCTGAAACAACTTTTCAGTTTCACCAGAACTCATCTGGTGACCTCTCTCTGCGGGACTTTTCCGCTGTCCGAAACTTTTTCGGTGTCCGAAACTTTTCGGTGATTTTCTTTCAGACCAGCCTTTATACATCAAAAACTTGTATGACATTCATACATGAGCTGGATATTGCAGTCTTCTCTCTTTTTGCCTTTATATTCTAACAGTTTAACTTTAGTATTTCTCCTACTCTCAGAAGAAGCACCCAACTTAAGAGTGGCGTTAGCCCTGGACTTCCTAGGCGTGAAAGTTTCACTAACACCCTTCGAACACTTCCATTCTCTTAAGTTGTTGTTTTATTCACCTTTCGTCATATGACAGGCGTTCTACTGGATCCCTCTCTTATCAGTTAATGCATAGTAAACTCTTACTAATAGTTTGCAAACAAACATTGCTTTGGATATCTATATCTTTTCTTTGCTTGTGTCTCTGAAAATGATTTTCAGATTCCATGAATATCACATAACTATCCAAACTTTCGAAGTTCGGGTCTCATGGAAGCAAACATATTGTACTTGACTGAAAATGGAATTCTAGCTTTTGGATCGAAGGACGAGAGTCACATGATCCATAGCATAAGCGAGAGAATACCGAAAGTATGCGATAGGACAAAGTGCTTCTCGGCTCTCTGGAGGACAATCCTCACATTACGTTACCAATCGTAAAGATTAATCAGATATTTAACAGCTATTCAATTTTAAAAGGGAAGGTGGAAATGCGAGCCATTATTCCATAACTATTATGCAAATCCACACTAGACGAGTGTTCAAAAATTAATTGCACTGAGAATTAAACAAGTTAATTCTACAGTGCGCTCCCACTCAAATCAATATCTCTCATAATTGATTGTGAGTGATTCAAGATCATATTACAATTCAACGCCAAGGATGTGTCCATCTCAGTGACGAGAATTGCAATCGGTAGGCCAACTTGCCAATCACATCTCAATGTGACTCTTGTTATCTTTCGATGGGCGTGTTCCGAGCTCAGGACGCTCCTCCAGAACGTCAAGACAACCAAGTGATCTCACTGCGAGGTCTCAACTCACCCGCCTCACACTTCCCTAATCGTTCCACCCATGTGTCCATGTGATGCCCCGAAAAGTTAGGTGCCGTGACGGTGCTCACTTGGAGAAACATAACTACTTGATTTTTGTGAGAGATCACCCTAATAAAAGCGACTACCGCGCAATCAAAAAGGGTGCATCATAAGGGATAACATCTCAGGCAATTCATAATAGCATGATATGGTATAGCCCTTTATGACGGAGAAGTCTTGTATTTCTTCGTCTTCGGCATTCGCGTCGGTGTTCACCTTCGTGAAGATTGCCACCACCTTGTCGATGCACCAGATAATATTGCTATCTTTATAGCTAATAAAATAATGCATTACAACAGGTTGACACGCAGGTCATTAAGTGCAATCATATGGCTCCAGCCATCATGCGAATCATGACACGCGGTCATGTTAATTAACTTACATCATATAGCATATCCATACATAATCAAATTATTAGGAGCACTGCTATACCACATCATATGCACATGCAAACCCTCCTGCAAAACCAAGTTAGACGCCTCTAATCGGTTCATGCAAAAACTTGTTTTACGTGGCTTCTAAGGTTTCGAAACAAACCGAGCTACCACGTCCATCATCAAGTATGATAATTCAAGTCGCTATATTAACTTTCCAGGGTGTATGAAAACCGAGATAATAAAATCTCGAACCCCATACTAAACTTCGTCATACGCATGACCCCCGTGCAGATCATATCTGCATTGCCCTTTCGTTTGTGAAATTTCATCTTTCTTTTTAACTACGGTGGAATTCAATGGATGTTAGCACTTCGTTGATCAATCAGGATCGCGGATTGCCAGAACATTGAAACTCCACCATGCTGTTATCAAGATCAGAAATATGCAAATTCCAGGGAAGCAACAAGAACATCGGGTAACAGATTTATCTGCTACCCGCACAAATAATTTCAGTAATAGAACTCATCTACTACCTAATTATATTGTGCAACACCCATACATATCTATGTATTCTAGATCGCAACCTGCATCTACGCATAGCACGGCTCATGATGCCACTGTAGGGTAACGCAGTAGAAAACAAAAAATTTCCGACCTACGCACCAGCCCAGGAAACTATGGAGACTGCATACAAGGTTTGATCATTTTCGTTACCGACTCGTAGCGCAGCGGAAGTAGAGTCGATGACGATCGGCGGTGCAGATCCTCGCAGCTAGGAGTTACAACCTCCCAACCGCGAGGATGTATACCCTCATCTGCCACTCGGACAGCCCTCCGGGAGGCGGTCGGACCGTCCCCCGGACGGTGTCGCGGACAGCCCTTCGGGAGGACTCACAGAACTCGGACCGTCACTTGGACAGCCTTCGGAGGACTCACAGAACGGACCGTCACATCGACAGCCCTTCGGGAGACTCACAGAACTCGGACCGTCACATGGACAGCCCTTCGGGAGGACTCACAGAACTCGGACCGTCACATGGACAGCCCTTCGGGAGGTACTCTCGAACAGCCCCTGGGCACTAAGATCGAAACTACGACCTCTCTACAGAGTTGCACACATACGGTGTCATCTATCCGGCAGGGCTTCGCCGTCCAGAACTAGTTCCCACCGGAACCCAGACAGCCTTTCGGCTCTCGAAACTCTTTTCGTGGAGGGAGAGAGAAGCCAGTTATGCATGGCACTTGGATGTGAGAATGAGTGAGTTTGGGCAGCCCTCCACCCTATTTATAGGGAAGGAAGGTGGAGGGGCTGAAATTTCAGCCACATCCATCCATGTCATCTCCAAGATATTTTGGAGCAAAAGCCCAAAAATGTGGCTTTCCAAAAGTACTTTCACTATTATGACGACATTTTTCAGCGTCCGTTCGAACTGAAAATATTTATGTGGGCTTAGAACATTTCCAGTACCCATAAAATAATTTTCAACGCGTTCTGGAACAATTCCAGATTAGTGATTTTTCTTGCGGAAAGCATTGAAGTGGTTCCGGCAGCTCCGGAACATTTCCGGTTTTTCTTCCAGAAAATTCCCAAAAGTTTCCAGAATGATTCTGGCACCCTCAGAAATTATCGGGCAGTGCCGAAACTAATTTGACTTTTGGTATCCTCTGAAACAACTTTTCAGTTTCACCAGAACTCATCTGGTGACCTCTCTCTGCGGGACTTTTCCGCTGTCCGAAACTTTTTCGGTGTCCGAAACTTTTCGGTGATTTTCTCTCAGACTCCCTGTCTGTATTCAGCAGATAGATGACCCTAAGCGTGTGACCCTATAGGTTCGGTGAAGTATAGACATGACACAGAACCCCTTCCGATCAATGATCAACATCGGAGCCGTGGAAACCCATATTGACCCTATACCCACACGAATGAATATTCGAGTGAACCTCCAGTTGCCGTGTGCTATTCCTGTTGCTTCGCGATTATGTCACAAATACCCGAGGCGAGACATGTTGGCATTCCTGTGTCAACAACTTGTCCACTATGCTAGTTACCTTGTTACCGGTATTGTTCTCTTTCTCGTTACCGTGTTCCGGCATCCCTGTGATCAAATCACAAAGTGTCTGGCCAGACAATGATGGATACCGTAACACCGAGAGGGCCCAGAGATATCTCTCCATCGCGGAGGAGCAATCCCAATTTGAGCTATCATGTTACTTGACACACTTTTCCATGAACCGTAAGCCGCGTAATAGCCACCCATTTACGGATGACGTTTAACAAACCCCAAAGTTCATGAAGCAAGCATGAAGAAACTCGATACTCTCATGGTTGAGGAATCATGCAAACGTTAACCATCTCTGTGTTATAAACATTAACTTGTGACGAATGTATCTCATAGCATAACATCAATCGGGTCGATTCAACACAAATGTTCTTCTAACATTTGTGCCCTCAAAGTTGCTGGCATAGACATGCCTATGATTGGGAAAACATAATACTCATGCAACACTTGAGCTAGTCTTAGAGGCATGACTAGGAATACATTTACCGTTTATTATTCCAACAGTGCACATGGGTTTCCCCAGAGCCTTTATGGATTAATGGGCTCGGGAACCATAGCAGTATAGCATGGAACATAAACCTAATTATGAACACGGAGATAAATAAAACATTTATTATTGCCTTCTAGGGCATATCTCCTATAGACTCCCACTTGCACTAGAGTCAATAATCTAGTTAATGCTAATGCACTTTACACCTGTGGCACACCGGTGTAAATATGCTTCGCTTATGGTATAGCCTGATGTCCAACGGATCTGACGACTTCAGCTCCGTGTGTATCTTTGCATATCCTCACGTTTTCACGCTTTCACAAAATTCATATTTTTGTGTGACTTGGCTTTGTATGTATGTGAATCACAGGTCGAACCTGGATTCCTCAGACTGAGTTATGGAGCAACTACCTGCAGTAGTGTCCCATTGGACAAAGCCATCTTGGAACCATACTAAGTTCATGAATGAACTATATGATTCAACATCTTCTTTGTCGCTTTAAAAGCGGCAACATACTGCCTTGTTATAGAATTCGCCACAGTAACTTGTTTGGAACAATTTCCAACTACCGTGCCACCATATTGTGTATTGCACAAAAACCCTTAACTTAAATCGAAAATCGCTTGGAGCATGGATGAAGACTGTATGATGTAACCTTTTACAACGAACTCTTCATGATCTCTGCTTGCGAGAAAACATGTCATCAGTGCTACTATAGTACTCAATGACCCTTTTCACTGTTGTCCCATGATCAGTACTTTTGATCACTTTGGTATCTATACTCGCAACAACTTTGGGAGTATTGGACATATCTGGTTGTTTTTACATACCATGGAATACATGATTAATCCAAACACAAGAGTGTGTGGAATTCCATCATGTATTTTGCTCATCAGTGTTTTGGGACACCGAGTCTTGCAAAAACTCTTTCCATGTGACTTCGGCAAGAATCACTCCTTGAAGTTTTTAATGCTAAAAGGTTTTAGCATCTTGTCAATATGTATCTTTGCTCAGCCCTATTAGGTAATCTATCTCCATAGATCATCATGCCTAAATATAAAGGCTATTTAGCCCAAGCACTTCATTGAAAAACTATTTTCAAATGAAGTCCTAATTGTGTCAAGAATTTGAATTCCAATTTACAATGTGTAAGCACACAAGGTTTTTAGAAAATTTATTAGCTCCCACTTACTTTCTTGAATCACAAGCATCTTCGTTACCCATTGATGAAGTCAAAACCTTTTGACCATTTCATCAATACACGAAGATTCAACTCCATTTTGCTCTCTTCTGTTCATCGCTGGAACTTGAAGTTTGCAAACTACTAGCATCCTCTGGAATGACAAAATACCTTGGACTGTAACACATGCAAGTCCTTGGTTATTTTCCATCAGATGGAAATCCTTTTGTCATCCATTGTTTTATCTCATGATATGAAATGGTATTATTGCTAGTTCAACCCAAACCGACCTTAAGCATCGCTACGGTGAAGCAAACTCATCGTAGTCAACTCCTTGAACTTGTATATTGCAACAAGTCGAGCTTTATGGATAAAACATTTTTATTCATATCAGTTATAGTTCCATAATATTCGTCGACTCTAAGTCTTCCGAAGGTGTATCAAGGTTTTATCTTGAATCACTTATATGGAAACTATCTGGATTGTATTGGCATTTAGCCCATTCCGGAGTCAGGGCCCATCAACGCTTCCTTGTGTATCGTAGGTAATACTGTTGTCTAACAACAAATCTCGTTTGCGCACCTGAGAGGTTTGCACGAGCCTTGCCCACGTGGTTCAGCTGCAAGTTCGATCGAAGGCCATACATTTTATTGTAGAGACTTCCTGTCAGTCGCAGTAGGAAACTCTGGAATTACTTCCAATGTCTCTTTCCTTTGACCTGATGACGAAGATACTGTTTATCCGTCGAGTTGCACTATTCTCCCACTCACCTTTTAAAGAACCGTTTTCTTCAAAAAGCATACCGTTCTTGTGGCAAACCTATTTGCCTCGGTATAGTGAGGAGGAATACCCAATTACTTGGGATACCTACAAAGTAGCACTGTCTGATTTGGATAGGTTTGTAACCTTTTACACAAGCCCCATATCAAATGTTAAGAAAGATACAACATGGTTGGGCGTACCATACCATGGTGTCATTTCAACAGACCTGATGGAGCTCTTTTCAGTGTAAAAGCCGCAGTCTCTAAAGCATCACTTTAAAAGGGGATAATGGCAAATTTTTTATGTCATCTTTGATCTTACCATGTCATAAATGGTTCGATACATCTTCACGGACTTCCCACTTGCAGTGGTGTTCTGGGAGGTGCAAGTTATGAAACCCCTTTCACAACTCATCAGACATTCGCTAAAATTGTAACTAAAATATTCTTCTGCAATCCAATTGTAGAAACATAATTTTTCTTGTACAATAACTTCTACTTCATTCTTGAAAACCTTTTGACTGAATTCAAAAGATCTAGACTACGTCTCATCAAGTAAATATCCATATATCTACTTGAGTCATTTCTGAAGATAGATAAATCCACTACTTGCAACAACATTTATTGCACTAACATACATCATGATGCATGATCACCAATACGTTCTTTGTCATTCCTTATGGCGTGAACGGTATTTTAGTCACTTCACTTTCGGAGAAAGTTGCAAGGTCAGATGATTCAAAATCAAATGACTTCAAAATCCATCATAATGGAATTTTCCATGCGGGTTTCTCCAATGTGACCAATGCAGTGCCACACTTGTGTGGTATTTTAGTCTTGCGACATTTAGCGTCAGTGTTATGGATGTATCATATTACCATCAATATTCATAACATACGTCCCATCTGGATGGAAGCATGGCCCTTCATGTTATTCATAATACTGAACAACAATTGTTCTTTTATGAACAACCCTTTTTCAACAAACATTTTGCAATGGGGTAGAGTGTATGAAACTCAAAATGAATTATGAAAGTAAATCCAGAGGTAATATATTAATATCATTATTCATAACATACATCTCATTCTCAATGAAAGTATGGCCCTTATGTTATTCATACATTCGAACATCAAAAGTTCTCTTATGAACAACTTCTTGCAAGATACCTTATGCAATGGGCTAGAGTTTGTGAAACTCTAAATGAATTATGAAAATAAATACAGACGGTAATACACCGATGGAAGGTATAGTACATTTACTATGTTCCCTGTGGTATACCAAAACCTCATTCCTGGCTAGTCTTTCAGGCCATAGTAGTTCTTACATCGAGTTGCAACATAATGCAATCGAGCGGGTATATTCGTGATTAACTCACAATACCCAAGAATTAGTGATAACAATTTAATCATAATTCCCAAGAACTATTCTTTGACACAGCCTTCTATACATCAAAAACTTGTAATGACATCAACATGAGCTGGATTAGTTCGTCTCTCTTTTTGCCTTTATACTTCTAACAGTTTAATTTTAGGATTTCTCCCTACTCTCAGAAGAAGACCCCAACTTAAGAGTGGCGTTAGCCCTGGACTTCCTAGGCGTGAAAGTTTCACTAAACACCCTTCGGACACTTCCATCTCTTTAAGTTGTTGTTTTATTCACCTTTCATCATATGACAGGCGTCTATACTGGATCCCTCTCTTATCAGTCTAATGCATAGTAATCCCTTTACTAATAGTTTGCAAACAAACATTGTCTGTGGATATCTCATATCTTTTAGCCTTTGTCTGTCTCTGAAAATGATTTCAGATTCCATGAATATAACATAACTACATCAAACTTTCGAAGTTCGGGTCTCATGGAAGCAAACATATTGTACTTGACTGAAAATGGAATTCTAGCTTTGGATCGAAGGATGAGAGTCACATGATCCATAGCATAAGCGAGAGAATACCGAAAGTATGCGATAGGACAAGTCCTTCTCGGCACTCTGGAGGACAATCCTCACATTACGTTTACCAATCGTAAAGATTAACCAGATATTTAACAGCTATTCAATTTTAAAGGGAAGGTGGAAATGCGAGCCATTATTCCATAACTATTATGCAAATCACACTTAGACAGTGTTCAAAATTAATTGCACTGAGAATTAAACAAGTTAATTCTACAGTGCGCTCCACTCAAATCAATATCTCTCATAATTGATTGTGAGTGATTCAAGATCCATATTACAATTCAAAAGCCAAGGAGTGGTCCATCTCAAGTGACGAGAATTGCAATCGGTAGGGAACTTGCCAATCACATCTCATGTGACTCTTGTTCATCTTTCGATGGGCGTGTTCCGAGCTCAGGACGCTCCTCCAGAACGTCAAGACAACCCAGTGATCTCACTGCGAGGTCTCAACTCACCCGCCTCACACTTCCTAATCGTTCGCACCCATGTGTCCATGTGATGCCCCGAAAAGTTAGGTGCCGTGACGGTGCTACACTTGGGAGAACACTAACTACTTGATATTTTTGTGAGAGATCACCCTAATAAAAGCGACTACCGCGCAATCAAAAGGGTGCATCATAAGGGATAAACCATCTAGGCAATTTCATAATAGCATGATATGGTATAGCCCTTTATGACGAGAAGTCTTGTATTTTCTGTCTTCGGCATTCGCGTCGGTGTCACCTTCGTTGAAGATTGGCCACCACCTTGTCGATGTCACCAGATAATATTGCTATCTTATAGCTAATAAATAATGCATTACAAACAAGGTTGACACGCAGGTCATTAAGTGCAATCATATGGCTCCAGCCATCATGCCGAATCATGACACGCAGGTCATGTATTTAATTAACTTACATCATATAGTCATCTCATACATAATCAAATTATTAGGAGCACTGCTATACCACAATCAATGCACATGCAACCCTCCGCCAAAAACCAAGTTAGACGCCTCTAACGTTCATGCAAAAACTTGTTTTACGTGGCTTTAAGGTTTCGAAACAAACCGAAGCTACCAACGTCCATCATCAAGTATGATAATTCAAGTCGCTATATTAACTTTCCAGGTGTATGAAAACCGAGATAATAAAAATCTCGAGCCCCATACTAAACTTCGTCATACGCATGGACCCCGTGCAGATCATATCTGCATTGCCCTTTCGTTTGTGAAATTGTATCTTTCTTTTTAACTACGGTGGAATTCAATGGACTGTTAGCACTTCGTTGATCAATCAGGATCGCGGATTGCCAGAACATTGAACTCACCATGCTGTTATCAAGATCAGAAAATTGCAAATTCCAGGAAGCAACAAGAAACATCGGGTAAAGATTTATCTGCTACCCGCACAAATAATTTTCAGTAATAGAACTCACTTAACCTAATTATATTGTGCAACACCCATACATACTCTATGTATTCTAGATCGCAACCTGCATCTACGCATAGCACGGCTCATGATGCCACTGTAGGGTAACGCAGTAGAAAACAAAATATCCAACTACGCACCAGCCCAGGACAACTATGGAGACTGCATACAAGGTTTGATCATTTTCGTTACCGATCGTAGCGCAGGGAGGGAAGTAGAGTCGATGACGATCGGCGGTGCAGAACTCGCAGCTAGGATTTACAACCTCCAACCCGGAGGAGTTATACCCTATCCGCCACGGGAAAGCCCTCCGGGAGCGGCGGACAGTCCCCGGACGGTACTGTGTGTCGCGGACAGCCCTTGGGAGGACTCACAGAACTCGGACCGTCACTGGACAGCCTTGGGAGGACTCACAGAACTCGGACCGTCACATGGACAGCCCTTCGGGAGGACTCACAGAACTCGGACGTCACTGGACAGCCCTTCGGGAGGCTCACAGAACTCGGACCGTCACATGGACAGCCCTTCGGGGAGGCACTCTCGAACAGCCCCTCGGGCACTAAGATCGAAAACTACGACCCTTCTACAGAGTTGCACACATACGGTGTCATCTATCCGGCAGGGCTCGCGTCCAGAACTAGTTTCCACCGGAACCCAGACAGCCTTCGGCTCTACGAAACTCTTTTGTGGGAGGGAGAGAGAAGCCAGATATGCATGGCATTGTATGTGGATGAGTGAGTTTGGGCAGCCCCCCCACCTTATTTATAGGAGAAGGAGGGGTGGAGGGGCTGAAATTTCAGCCACTCATCCATGTCATCTCCAAGATATTTGGAGCAAAAGCCCAAAAGTGGCTTTCCAAAAAAGTACTTCACTATTCACGACGACATTTTGTTCAGCGTCCGTTCGAACTGAAAATATTATGTGGCTTAGAACATTTCCAGTACCCACTAAAATAATTTCAACGCGTTCTGGAACAATTCCAGATTAGTGGATTTCATCTGCGAAAAGCATCTGAAGTGGTTCCGGCAGCTCCGGAACATTCCGGTTTTTCTTCCAGAAAATTCCCAAAAGTTTCCAGAATGATTCTGGACCTCCAAGAATTATCAGGGCATGTGCCGAGAAACTAATTGACTTTATGGTATCCTCTGAAACAACTTTCAGTTTCACCAGAACTCATCTGGTGACCTCTCTCTGCGGGACTTTCCGCTGTCCGAAACTTTTCGGTGTCCAAAACTTTCGGTGATTTTCTCTCAGATCCCTGTTCTAGTATTCAGCAGATAGATGACCCTTAAGAGGTGTGACCCTATGGTTCGGTGAATTGCCCACGCCGCTAGCCTTACCAGGCTTGACACACAGAGAGACCCCTCCGCATAATGATCAACATGGAACGTTGGGACCCCATATGACCGCCTATACCACACGAATGAATTATTCGAGCGTGAACTCCAGTTGCCGTGTGCTATGCCTGTTGCTTCGCGATATTTACAAATACCCGAGGCGAGACATGTTGCATTCCCGTGGATCAACAAACTTGTCCACTATGCTAGTTACCTTTGTTACCGGTATTGTTCTCTTTTCTCGTTACCGTGTTCCGGCACCCTGTGATCAAATCACAAAGTGTCTGGGGCAGACGATGAGATTGGATCCGTAACACCGAGAGGGCCCAGAGATATCTATCCACTCGCCGGAGGAGACAAATCGACATTCTGGAGCTATAAAGTTACTTGACACACTTTCCTGAACCCGTAAACGAACGTAATAGCCCCCATTTACGGATGACCGTTTAACAAACCCCAAAGGTTCATGAAGGCGAAAGCAATGAAGAAACTCGATCACTCTATGGGTCGAGTATCACTGCATATGACAGTATGTGGAAGGAACGACGCTCATTTTCT
>JAAAXO010000266.1:0-17590 GCA_011799875.1 Thinopyrum elongatum | reverse complement strand
TGGCGGGGGGCGGAGCAGGGCGGCCCTGGCGGAGCAGGGGGAGCCGGGCGGCGGCGTGCGGAGCAGGAGAGCCGGGCGATGGCGCGCGGAGCAGGGGAGCCGGGTCGGGGCGCGTGCGGGATGGTGTGGATTTGGCGAATGGGGATCTGGGGAGGAGATCCTGACCTAACTTACTATGTATGCTGACGGCCACCGTCGGCATAGAGTAAAAGTGCCACGTGTGCATCTATGCCGATGGCTATACCGTCGGCATAGTTATTTTTTATTTTTATTTTTAAGTACTAATTATTCTATTAGTAGGTTTATAATCCTATTTTTATATTTTTATAAATAGAATCATGTAAATAATTTTTATAAATAGAATCATATATTTTTTCTTTGACTGTCGAACGTTACTTCGGTGTTATCGCTGTCCGTGAAGGGGGTCACATTCCGGGAGCTTTGTGCTTGTTGTTTGAACATTCCACCACACTTTCAGACATGTATGAGGACAAAATGCAAGTTTTGCTGGGATTGCTACCCCCCGAAGCCGTCGGAGCGGCCTAACCCTGGCCAGTATGACCCGGAGATCTAGGGGGTAGCTTTCTCTATTGCATCGAAGCATCAAAGTAATAATTAAACATTTCACACTAAACACATGATTTGTAATTGCTATCTAGTGTTATAAACATTAAACAGACAAACATGAGAAGCCAACGCAACTATAACAACAATTAGAGTAAAGAACAATCTATAAAGATGAATTAATTAAGATACTTCTACATCTCTAAAAACTATGAAAAATTACCACATAGCTTATATCTCATGTGTCGGTGCTGTGTAAAAAATTTAGGATTTTACGGCGTTCTGACTATTCAAAAATATTCATACAAGAACAAAACTGCCGAACGTTACTTCGGTGTTATCGCCGTCCGTGAAGGGGCTCACACTCCGGGAGCTTTGTGCTGGGTGTTTGAACATCCCACCATACTTTCAAACATGTATGAGGACAAAATGCAAGTTTTGGTGGGATTGCTACCCCCTGAAGGCTCCCGAGTGGCCTAACCCTGACCCGTTTGATCCGGACATCTAGCCCTTTGACTTTTAACGGACGGCCTTTGACCCATGGACTTTTCCACCTGGTTGTGGTAGGTTAGCCTGTAGGAACATTTTAAAACAAAATTTGGGCCCAACCTATCACAAGATTCCCACCGGGTCGAACCTCCGTCGCAGTTTCCCCTTCTAAGTGCTGGCGGTAGTGCAGTACGTGAAGGGGGTCACATTCCGGAGCTGCGTGTTCGGTGTTTAAACCTACCGCCACAGTTTCAGACATGTATGAGGACCCAATGCAAGTATTGGTGGGATTGCTACCCCCCGAAGCCCCCGGAGCGGTCTAACCCTGGCCAGTATGACTC
Organism: Thinopyrum elongatum; assembly: GCA_011799875.1. Lineage (NCBI taxonomy): Eukaryota > Viridiplantae > Streptophyta > Magnoliopsida > Poales > Poaceae > Thinopyrum > Thinopyrum elongatum. The sequence goes on along the minus strand of JAAAXO010000266.1, from coordinate 16,196 downwards.
GGAGATCTAGTGGGTAGCTTTCTCTATTACAGCGAAGCATGAAAGTAATAATTGAACATTTCACACTAAACACATGATTTTTAATTGCTATTAAGTGATATAAACATTAAACAAACAAACATGAGCAACCAACGCAACTATAACAACAATTGAAGTAATGAACAATCTGTAAAAGAAATTAATTAAGATACTTCTACATCTCTAAAAACTATGAAAAATACCACTGCTTATATATCATGTGTGTGTGTGTAAAAAATTCAGGATTTTACCGCGTTCGACTATTCATAAATATTCAAACAACAATGAAATGCCGAACGTTACTTCGGTGTTATATGCCGTCTGTGAAGGGGGTCACACTCGGGAGTTTGTGCTGGTGGTTTGAATATCCCCCCACACTTTCAGACATGTATAAGGACAAAATGCTAGTTTTAGTGGGATTGCTACCCCCCGAAGGCCCCCGAGCGGCCTAACCCTGGCCCGTTGACCCGGACAACTAGCCCTTTGACTTTCACAGATGGCCTTTGACTAATGGACTTTTCCACCTGGTTGTGGTAGGATACCCATAGGAATATTTTAAAACAAAGTTTGGGCCCAACCTATCACAAGATTCCCTCCGGGTCAAACCTCCGTCGCAGTTCCCCCTCTAAGTGCTGGCGGTAGTGCCGTCCGAGCGACTTGGTGGGGGGTAATGTAACGTGAATTAGGTACGAGCTGGGTTAAGGGTGATTTAAACCTACCACCACACTTTCAGACATGTACGAGGATCCAATGCAAGTTTGGAGGATGCTACCCCCGAAGCCCCCGGAGCGGCCTAACCCTGGCCAGTATGACCCGGAGATTACCCCCTGACTTCTCTATTGCAGCGAAGCATCAAAGTAATAATTGAATATTTCACACTAAACACATGATTTTTGAAATCCTTGACACTTTCTGATGCAAAAGATATAAACTTTGCCTCATTTGGACAAGGAATGAAAAATATACAAACAAATCCAAAAAGAGGGTGTTTTCTGTAAATTTTGAAACAAATATGATTTTAGTTTGTTCAAATTTCAAAACATAGTATACCAACATAATCGTTTCCAGATTCTGATACAAAAACATATAAAGTTTGTCTAAATCGATGCAAGTATGAATTAGTGTGATTTTTACAAAGTATAAGGACTATTTGCAAAAGTACATGAGGTCACTTTTAAACATTTTCAAAAACATAAACAATGTGTATATTCATACTCTATGAAAAATTCTACCCCAAATTGATATATAATTTGTGTATGTTGAAGTTGAAGTTTACCTAACTCACATTTGAAACCTAAAATTCAACCTTTAAAAAACAGAAAAGAAAATAAAATAAAAGGAAAAAGACTATGCCGCCGGCCACTGTTAGAGCCGTCGGCACAGGTTGCGTGCACGTCTTATGGCGTCATCCGTAGCCCATGGGCTATGCGGGACGTCGGCTATATGGCCGATTTGCCTACGGCCTTTAGTTGCCGACGCCACCGTCGGCTTAGATGGGCTATTTGCCGATGGCTCTGGTATGCCGACGGTCAATGTCGGCATGTAGGGTAACGCAATAGAAAACAAAAATTTCCGACCAACGCACCAGCCCAGGACAACTATGGAGACTGCATACAAGGTTGATCATTTTCGTTACCGACTCGTAGCGCAGCGGAAGTAGAGTCGATGACGATCGGCGGTGCAGATCCTGCAGCTAGGTATTTACAACCTCCCAACCGCGAGGATGTATACCCTCATCCGCCACTCGGACAGGCCTCCGGGAGGCGGTCGGACAGTCCCCCGGAGGGTTCGCGGACAGCCCTTCGGGAGGAATCACAGAACTGGACCGTCAATTGGACAGCCCTTCGGGAGGACTCACAGAACTCGGACCGTCACATAGACAGCCCTTCGGGAGGACTCACAGAACTCGGACGTAGGAAGCCTGCAGACTAGACGGCGTCACATGGACAGCCCTCGGGAGGCACTCTCGAACAGCCCCTCGGGCACTAAGATCGAAACTAAGACCTCTCTACAGAGTTGCACACATACGGTGTCATCTATCCGGCAGGGCTTCGCCGTCCAGAACTAGTTCCCACCGGAACCCAGACAGCCTTTCGGCTCTACGAAAATCTTTTCGTGGGAGGGAGAGAGAAGCCAGATTATGCATGAACTTGTAGTGTAGAATGAGTGAGTTTGGGCAGCCCCCTCCACCTCTATTTATAGGAGAAGGAGGGGTGGAGGGGCTGAAATTTCAGCCACATCCATCCATGTCATCTCAAGATATTTGGAGCAAAAGCCCAAAAATGTGGCTTTCCAAAAAGTACTTTCACTATTCACGACGACATTTTTTCAGCGTCCGTTCGAACTGAAAATATTTATGTGGGCTTAGAACATTTCCAGTACCCACTAAAAAATTTTCAACGCGTTCTGGAACAATTCCAGATTAGTGATTTTCATCTGCGAAAAGCATCTGAAGTGGTTCCGGCAGTCCGGAACATTTCCGGTTTTTCTCAGAAAATTCCCAAAAGTTTCCAGAATGATTCTGGCACCTCCAAGATTATCGGGCATGTGCCGAAACTAATTTGACTTTATGGTATCCTCTGAAACAACTTTTCAGTTTCACCAGAAACTCATCTGGTGACCTCTCTCTGCGGATTTTCCGCTGTCCGAAACTTTTCGGTGTCCGAAACTTTTCGGTGATTTCTTTCAGACCAGCCTCTATACATCAAAAACTTGTATGACATTCATACATGAGCTGGATATTCAGTCTTCTCTCTTTTTGCCTTATACTTCTAACAGTTTAACTTTAGTATTTCTCCTACTTCAGAAGAAGCACCCAACTTAAGAGTGGCGTTAGCCCTGGACTTCCTAGGCGTGAAAGTTTCACTAAAACCCTTCGAACACTTCCATTCTCTTTAAGTTGTTGTTTATTCACCTTTCGTCATATGACAGGCGTTCTACTGATCCCTCTCTTATCAGTCTAATGATAGTAAATCCTTTACTAATAGGTGCAAACAAACATTGCTTTGGATATCTATATCTTTTAGCCTTTTTTCTGTCTCTGAAAATGATTTTCAGATTCCATGAATATCACATAACTATCCAAACTTTCGAAGTTCGGGTCTCATGGAAGCAAACATATTGTACTTGACTGAAAATGGAATTCTAGTTTTGGATCGAAGGACGAGAGTCACATGATCCATAGCATAAGCGAGAGAATACCGAAAGTATGCGATAGGACAAAGTGCTTCTCGGCTCTCTGGAGGACAATCCTCACATTACGTTACCAATCGTAAAGATTAATCAGATATTTAACAGCTATTCAATTTTAAAAGGGAAGGTGGAAATGCGAGCCATTATTCCATAACTATTATGCAAATCACACTTAGACAGTGTTCAAAAATTAATTGCACTGAGAATTAAACAAGTTAATTCTACAGTGCGCTCCCACTCAAATCAATATCTCTCATAATTGATTGTGAGTGATTCAAGATCCATATTACAATTCAACGCCAAGGATGTGTCCATCTCAAATGACGAGAATTGACATCGGTAGGGCAACTTGCCAATCACATCTCAATGTGACTCTTGTTCATCTTTCGATGGGCGTGTTCCGAGCTCAGGACGCTCTCCAGAACGTCAAGACAACCAAGTGATCTCACTGCGAGGTCTCAACTCACCGCCTCACTTCCCTAATCGTTCCCACCCATGTGTCCATGTGATGCCCCGAAAAGTTAGGTGCCGTGACGGTGCTACACTTGGGAGAACACTAACTCTTGATATTTTTGTGAGAGATCACCCTAATAAAAGCGACTACCGCGCAATCAAAAAGGGTGCATCATAAGGGATAAACATCTCAGGCAATTCAAATAGCATGATATGGTATAGCCCTTTATGACGGAGAGTCTTGTATTTCTTCGTCTTCGGCATTCGCCGTCGGTGTTCACCTTCGTGAAGATTGCCACCACCTTGTCGATGCAACAGATAATATTGCTATCTTTATAGCTAATAAAAAAATGCATTACAACAAGGTTGACACGCAGGTCAATAAGTGCAATCCTATGGCTCCAGCCATCATGCCGAATCATGACACGCAGGTTGTTAATTAACTTACATCATATAGTCATCTCATACATAATCAAATTATTAGGAGCACTGTATACCACATCATATGCAAATGCAAACCCTCCTGCAAAACCAAGTTAGACGCCTCTAATCGGTTCATGCAAAAACTTGTTTTACGTGGCTTCTAAGGTTTCGAAAACAAACCGAAGCTACCAACGTCCATCTCAAGTATGATAATTCAAGTCGCTATATTAACTTTCCAGGGTGTATGAAAACCGAGATAATAAAATCTCGAGCCCCATACTAAACTTCGTCATACGCATGACCCCCGTGCAGATCATATTCGCATTGCCCTTTCGTTTGTGAAATTTCATCTTTCTTTTAACTACGGTGGAATTCAATGGACTGTGCACTTCGTTGATCAATCAGGATCGCGGATGCCAGAACATTGAAACTCCACCATGCTGTTATCAAGATCAGAAATATGCAAATTCCAGGGAAGCAACAAGAACATCGGGTAACAGATTTCATCGCTACCCGCACAAATAATTTTCAGTAATAGAACATCATTACTACCTAATTATATTGTGCAACACCCATACATATCTATGTATTCTAGATCGCCAACCTGCATCTACGCATAGCACGGCTCATGATGCCACTGTAGGGTAAAGCAGTAGAAACAAAAAATTTCCGACCTACGCACCAGCCCAGGACAACTATGGAGACTGCATACAAGGTTTGATCATTTTCGTTACCGACTCGTAGCGCAGCGGAAGTAGAGTCGATGACGATCGGCGGTGCAGATCCTCGCAGCTAGGGTTACAACCTCCCAACCGCGAGGATGTAACCCTCATCTGCCACTCGGAAGCCCTCCGGGAGGCGGTCGGACAGTCCCCCGGAGTGTCGCGGACAGCCCTTCGGGAGGACTCAAAGAACTCGGCCGTCACTTGGACAGCCTTCGGGAGGCTCACAGAACTCGGACCGTCCCATCGACAGCCCTTCGGGAGGACTCACAGAACTCGGACCGTCACATGGACAGCCCTTCGGGAGGACTCACAGAACTCGGACCGTCACATGGACAGCCCTTCGGGAGGTACTCTCGAACAGCCCCCGGGCACTAAGATCGAAACTACGACTCTTCTACAGAGTTGCACACATACGGTGGTCATCTATCCGGCAGGGCTTCGCCGTCCAGAACTAGTTCCCACCGGAAACCAGACAGCCTTTCGGCTCTACGAAACTCTTTTCGTGGAGGGAGAGAGAAGCCAGATTATGCATGGCACTTGTATGTGAGAATGAGTGAGTTTGGGCAGCCCCCTCCACCTCTATTTATAGGAGAAGGAAGGGTGGAGGGGCTGTGAATTTCAGCCACATCCATCCATGTCATCTCCAAGATATTTTGGAGCAAAGCCCAAAAATGTGGCTTTCCCAAAAAGTACTTTCAATATCATGACGACATTTTTCAGCGTCCGTTCGAACTAAAATATTATAGTGGGCTTAGAACATTTCCAGTACCCACTAAAATAATTTTCAACGCGTTCTGGAACAATTCCAGATTAGTGATTTTCATCTGCGAAAAGCTGAAGTGGTTCCGGCAGCTCCGGAACATTTCCGGTTTTTCTTCCAGAAAATTCCCAAAGTTTCCAGAAGATTCTGGCACCCTCCAAGAATTATCGGGCATGTGCCGAAACTAATTGACTTATGGTATCCTCTGAAACAACTTTCAGTTTCACCAGAACTCATCTGGTGACCTCTCTCTGCGGGACTTTCCGCTGTCCGAAACTTTTCGGTGTCCGAAACTTTTCGGTGATTTTCTCTCAGACTCCCTGTTAGTATTCAGCAGATAGATGACCTTAAGCGTGTGACCCTATAGGTTGGTGTGAAGTATAGACATGACACAGAACCCCTTCCGATCAATGATCAACATCGGAGCCGTGGAAACCCATATTGACCCCTATACCCACACGAATGAATATTCGAGTGAACCTCAGTTGCGTGTGCTATTCCTGTTGCTTCGCGATAGTCAAAATACCCGAGGCGAGACATGTGTGGCATTCCTGTGGATCAACAACTTGTCCACTATGCTATTACCTTGTTACCGGTATTGTTCTCTTTTCTCGTTACCGTGTTCCGGCATCCCTGTGATCAAATCACAAAGTGTCTGGCCAGACAATGATGGATACCGTAACACCGAGAGGGCCCAGAGATATCTCTCCATCGCCGGAGGAGCAAATCCCAATCTTGAGCTATCATGTTACTTGACACACTTTTCCATGAACCCGTAAGCCGCCGTAATAGCCACCCATTTACGGATGGCGTTTAACAAACCCCAAAGTCATGAAGCAAGCATGAAGAAACTCGATACTCTCATGGTCTGAGGAATCATGCAAACGTTAACCATCTCTGGTTATTAAACATTAACTTGTGACGAATGTATCTCATAGCATAACATCAATCGGGTCGATTCAACACAAATGTTTCTAACATTTGTGCCCTCAAAGTTGCTGGCATAGACATGCCTATGATTGGGAAAACATAATCATCATGCACACACTGAGCTAGTCTTAGGGCATGACTAGGAATACATTTACCGTTATTATTCCACACGTGCACATGGGTTTTCCCCAGAGCCTTTATGGTATATGGGCGGGAACCATAGCAGTTAGCATGGAACATAAAACTAATTATGAACACGGAGATAAATAATAACATTTATTATTGCCTCTAGGGCATATCTCCTATAGACTCCCACTGCACTAGAGTCAATAATTAGTTAATGCTAATGCACTTTCAACCTGTGGCACACCGGTGTAAATATGCTTCGCTTATGGTATAGCCTGATGTCCAACGGATCTGACGACTCAGCTCCGTGTGATCTTTGCATATCCTCACGTTTTCACGTTTCACAAAATTCATATTTTGTGTGGAATTGGCTTTGTATGTATGTGAATCACAGGTCGAACCTGGATTCCTCAGACTGAGTTATGGAGCAACTACCTGCAGTAGTGTTCCCATTGACAAAAGCCATCTTGGAAACCATACTAAGTTCATGAATAACTATATGATTCAACATCTTCTTTGTCGCCTTTAAAAGCGGCAACAACTTCGCCTCTGTTATAGAATTCGCCACAGTAACTTGTTTGGAACAATTTCCAACTACCGTGCCACCATATGTGTATTTTGCACAAAACCCTTAACTTAAATCGAAATCGCTTGGGCATGGATGAAGACGTATCGATGTAACCTTTACACGAACTCTTCATGATCTCTGTTGCGAGAAAACATGTCATCAGTGCTACTATAGTACTCAATGACCCTTTTTCACTGTTGTCCCATGATCAGTACTTTGATCACTTTGGTATCTATACTCGCAACAACTTTGGGAGTATGGACATATCTGGTTGTTTTTACATACCATGGAATACATGATATATCCAAACACAAGAGTGTGTGGAATCTCATCATGTATTCTTTCATGATGTTTTGGGACACAGTCTTGCCAAAAACTCTTCATGTGACTTCGGCAAGAATCACTCTTGAAGTTTTAATGATAAAAGGTTTTTAGCATCTGTCAATATGTATCTTTGCTCAGCCCTATTAGGTAAATCTATCTCCATAGATCATCATGCCTAATATAAAGGCTATTTAGCCCAAGCACTTAATGAAAAACTATTTTCAAATGAAGTCCTAATTCGTGTCAAGAATTTGAATTCCAATTAACAATGTTAAAGACACAAGGTTTTTAGAAAATTTATATTGCTCCCACTACTTTTCTGAATCACAAGCATCTTCGTTACCATTGATGAAGTCAAACCCTTTTGACCATTTCATCGGTAGTGCAGTACGTGAAGGGGGTCACATTCCGGAGCTGCGTGTTCGGTGTTTAAACCTACCGCCACAGTTTCAGACATGTATGAGGACCCAATGCAAGTATTGGTGGGATTGCTACCCCCCGAAGCCCCCGGAGCGGTCTAACCCTGGCCAGTATGACTCGGAGATCTAGTGGGTAGCTTTCTCTATTACAGCGAAGCATGAAAGTAATAATTGAACATTTCACACTAAACACATGATTTTTAATTGCTATTAAGTGATATAAACATTAAACAAACAAACATGAGCAACCAACGCAACTATAACAACAATTGAAGTAATGAACAATCTGTAAAAAGAAATTAATTAAGATACTTCTACATCTCTAAAAACTATGAAAAAATACCACATAGCTTATATATCATGTGTGTGCTGTGTAAAAAATTCAGGATTTTACCGCGTTCTGACTATTCATAAATATTCAAACAACAATGAAACTGCCGAACGTTACTTCGGTGTTATCGCCGTCTGTGAAGGGGGTCACACTCCGGGAGCTTTGTGCTGGGTGTTTGAATATCCCACCACACTTTCAGACATGTATAAGGACAAAATGCTAGTTTTAGTGGGATTGCTACCCCCCGAAGGCCCCCGAGCGGCCTAACCCTGGCCCGTTTGACCCGGACAACTAGCCCTTTGACTTTCACCAGATGGCCTTTGACTAATGGACTTTTCCACCTGGTTGTGGTAGGATACCCATAGGAATATTTTAAAACAAAGTTTGGGCCCAACCTATCACAAGATTCCCTCCGGGTCAAACCTCCGTCGCAGTTCCCCCCTCTAAGTGCTGGCGGTAGTGCCGTCCTTGAAGGGGGTCACACTTCGGAGATGCGTGTTGGGTATTTAAACCTACCACCACACTTTCAGACATGTACGAGGATCCAATGCAAGTTTTGGAGGGATTGCTACCCCCGAAGCCCCCGGAGCGGCCTAACCCTGGCCAGTATGACCCGGAGATCTACCCCCTTGACTTTCTCTATTGCAGCGAAGCATCAAAGTAATAATTGAATATTTCACACTAAACACATGATTTTTGAAATCCTTGACACTTTCTGATGCAAATAGATATAAACTTTGCCTCATTTGGACAAGGAATGAAAAATATACAAACAAATCCCAAAAAGAGGGTGTTTTCTGTAAATTTTGAAACAAATATGATTTTAGTTTGTTCAAATTTCAAAACATAGTATACCAACATAATCGTTTCCAGATTCTGATACAAAAACATATAAAGTTTGTCTAAATCGATGCAAGTATGAATTAGTTGTGATTTTTACAAAGTATAAGGACCTATTTGCAAAAGTACATGAGGTCACATTTTAAACATTTTCAAAAACATAAACAATGTGTATATTCATACTCTATGAAAAATTCTACCCCAAATTGATATATAATTTGTGTATGTTGAAGTTGAAGTTTACCTAACTCACATTTGAAACCCTAAAATTCAACCTTTTTAAAAAACAGAAAAGAAAATAAAATAAAAAGGAAAAAGATCTATGCCGCCGGCCACTGTTAGAGCCGTCGGCACAGGTTTAATGGCGTCATCCTTCCGTCAGCCCATGGGCCCTATGCCGACGGCCACGGTCGGCCTATATGGCCGATTTGCCTACGGCCTTTAGTTGCCGACGGCCACCGTCGGCTTAGATGGGCTATTTGCCGATGGCTCTGGTATGCCGACGGTCAATGTCGGCATTGTAGGGTAACGCAGTAGAAAACAAAAATTTTCCGACCAACGCACCAGCCCAGGACAACTATGGAGACTGCATACAAGGTTTGATCATTTTCGTTACCGACTCGTAGCGCAGCGGAAGTAGAGTCGATGACGATCGGCGGTGCAGATCCTCGCAGCTAGGATTTACAACCTCCCAACCGCGAGGATGTATACCCTCATCCGCCACTCGGACAGGCCTCCGGGAGGCGGTCGGACAGTCCCCCGGACGGTGTCGCGGACAGCGCTTCGGGAGGACTCACAGAACTCGGACCGTCACTTGGACAGCCCTTCGGGAGGACTCACAGAACTCGGACCGTCACATAGACAGCCCTTCGGGAGGACTCACAGAACTCGGACCGTCACATGGACAGCCCTTCGGGAGGACTCACAGAACTCGGACCGTCACATGGACAGCCCTTCGGGAGGCACTCTCGAACAGCCCCTCGGGCACTAAGATCGAAACTACGACCTCTCTACAGAGTTGCACACATACGGTGTCATCTATCCGGCAGGGCTTCGCCGTCCAGAACTAGTTCCCACCGGAACCCAGACAGCCTTTCGGCTCTACGAAACTCTTTTCGTGGGAGGGAGAGAGAAGCCAGATTATGCATGGAACTTGTATGTGAGAATGAGTGAGTTTGGGCAGCCCCCTCCACCTCTATTTATAGGAGAAGGAGGGGTGGAGGGGCTGAAATTTCAGCCACATCCATCCATGTCATCTCTAAGATATTTTGGAGCAAAAGCCCAAAAATGTTGCTTTCCAAAAAGTACTTTCACTATTCACGACGACATTTTTCAGCGTCCGTTCGAACTGAAAATATTTATGTGGGCTTAGAACATTTCCAGTACCCACTAAAATAATTTTCAACGCGTTCTGGAACAATTCCAGATTAGTGATTTTCATCTGCGAAAAGCATCTGAAGTGGTTCCGGCAGCTCCGGAACATTTCCGGTTTTTCTTCCAGAAAATTCCCAAAAGTTTCCAGAATGATTCTGGCACCCTCCAAGAATTATCGGGCATGTGCCGAAACTAATTTGACTTTATGGTATCCTCTGAAACAACTTTTCAGTTTCACCAGAACTCATCTGGTGACCTCTCTCTGCGGGACTTTTCCGCTGTCCGAAACTTTTTCGGTGTCCGAAACTTTTCGGTGATTTTCTTTCAGACCAGCCTTCTATACATCAAAAACTTGTATGACATTCATACATGAGCTGGATATTCCAGTCTTCTCTCTTTTTGCCTTTATACTTCTAACAGTTTAACTTTTAGTATTTCTCCTACTCTCAGAAGAAGCACCCAACTTAAGAGTGGCGTTAGCCCTGGACTTCCTAGGCGTGAAAGTTTCACTAACACCCTTCGAACACTTCCATTCTCTTTAAGTTGTTGTTTTATTCACCTTTCATCATATGACAGGCGTTCTACTGGATCCCTCTCTTATCAGTCTAATGCATAGTAAACTCCTTTACTAATAGTTTGCAAACAAACATTGCTTTGGATATCTATATCTTTTAGCCTTTGTCTGTCTCTGAAAATGATTTTCAGATTCCATGAATATCACATAACTATCCAAACTTTCGAAGTTCGGGTCTCATGGAAGCAAACATATTGTACTTGACTGAAAATGGAATTCTAGCTTTTGGATCGAAGGACGAGAGTCACATGATCCATAGCATAAGCGAGAGAATACCGAAAGTATGCGATAGGACAAAGTCCTTCTCGGCTCTCTGGAGGACAATCCTCACATTACGTTACCAATCGTACAGATTAATCAGATATTTAACAGCTATTCAATTTTAAAAGGGAAGGTGGAAATGCGAGCCATTATTCCATAACTATTATGCAAATCACACTTAGACAGTGTTCAAAAATTAATTGCACTGAGAATTAAACAAGTTAATTCTACAGTGCGCTCCCACTCAAATCAATATCTCTCATAATTGATTGTGAGTGATTCAAGATCCATATTACAATTCAACGCCAAGGATGTGTCCATCTCAAGTGACGAGAATTGCAATCGGTAGGCCAACTTGCCAATCACATCTCAATGTGACTCTTGTTCATCTTTCGATGGGCGTGTTCCGAGCTCAGGACGCTCCTCCAGAACGTCAAGACAACCAAGTGATCTCACTGCGAGGTCTCAACTCACCCGCCTCACCCTTCCCTAATCGTTCGCACCCATGTGTCCATGTGATGCCCCGAAAAGTTAGGTGCCGTGACGGTGCTACACTTGGGAGAACACTAACTACTTGATATTTTTGTGAGAGATCACCCTAATAAAAGCGACTACCGCGCTATCAAAAAGGGTGCATCATAAGGGATAAACATCTCAGGCAATTCATAATAGCATGATATGGTATAGCCCTTTATGACGGAGAAGTCTTGTATTTCTTCGTCTTCGGCATTCGCATCGGTGTTCACCTTCGTGAAGATTGCCACCACCTTGTCGATGCACCAGATAATATTGCTATCTTTATAGCTAATAAAATAATGCATTACAACAAGGTTGACACGCAGGTCATTAAAGTGCAATCATATGGCTCCAGCCATCATGCCGAATCATGACACGCAGGTCATGTTAATTAACTTACATCATATAGTCATCTCATACATAATCAAATTATTAGGAGCACTGCTATACCACATCATATGCACATGCAAACCCTCCTGCAAAACCAAGTTAGACGCCTCTAATCGGTTCATGCAAAAACTTGTTTTACGTGGCTTCTAAGGTTTCGAAACAAACCGAAGCTACCAACGTCCATCATCAAGTATGATAATTCAAGTCGCTATATTAACTTTCCAGGGTGTATGAAAACCGAGATAATAAAATCTCGAGCCCCATACTAAACTTCGTCATACGCATGACCCCCGTGCAGATCATATCTGCATTGCCCTTTCGTTTGTGAAATTTCATCTTTCTTTTTAACTACGGTGGAATTCAATGGACTGTTAGCACTTCGTTGATCAATCAGGATCGCGGATTGCCAGAACATTGAAACTCCACCATGCTGTTATCAAGATCAGAAATATGCAAATTCCAGGGAAGCAACAAGAACATCGGGTAACAGATTTCATCTGCTACCCGCACAAATAATTTTCAGTAATAGAACTCATCTACTACCTAATTATATTGTGCAACACCCATACATATCTATGTATTCTAGATCGCAACCTGCATCTACGCATAGCACGGCTCATGATGCCACTGTAGGGTAACGCAGTAGAAAACAAAAAATTTCCGACCTACGCACCAGCCCAGGACAACTATGGAGACTGCATACAAGGTTTGATCATTTTCGTTACCGACTCGTAGCGCAGCGGAAGTAGAGTCGATGACGATCGGCGGTGCAGATCCTCGCAGCTAGGATTTACAACCTCCCAACCGCGAGGATGTATACCCTCATCTGCCACTCGGACAGCCCTCCGGGAGGCGGTCGGACAGTCCCCCGGACGGTGTCGCGGACAGCCCTTCGGGAGGACTCACAGAACTCGGACCGTCACTTGGACAGCCCTTCGGGAGGACTCACAGAACTCGGACCGTCACATCGACAGCCCTTCGGGAGGACTCACAGAACTCGGACCGTCACATGGACAGCCCTTCGGGAGGACTCACAGAACTCGGACCGTCACATGGACAGCCCTTCGGGAGGTACTCTCGAACAGCCCCTCGGGCACTAAGATCGAAACTACGACCTCTCTACAGAGTTGCACACATACGGTGTCATCTATCCGGCAGGGCTTCGCCGTCCAGAACTAGTTCCCACCGGAACCCAGACAGCCTTTCGGCTCTACGAAACTCTTTTCGTGGGAGGGAGAGAGAAGCCAGATTATGCATGGCACTTGTATGTGAGAATGAGTGAGTTTGGGCAGCCCCCTCCACCTCTATTTATAGGAGAAGGAGGGGTGGAGGGGCTGAAATTTCAGCCACATCCATCCATGTCATCTCCAAGATATTTTGGAGCAAAAGCCCAAAAATGTGGCTTTCCAAAAAGTACTTTCACTATTCATGACGACATTTTTCAGCGTCCGTTCGAACTAAAAATATTTATGTGGGCTTAGAACATTTCCAGTACCCACTAAAATAATTTTCAACGCGTTCTGGAACAATTCCAGATTAGTGATTTTCATCTGCGAAAAGAATCTGAAGTGGTTCCGGCAGCTCCGGAACATTTCCGGTTTTTCTTCCAGAAAATTCCCAAAAGTTTCCAGAATGATTCTGGCACCCTCCAAGAATTATCGGGCATGTGCCGAAACTAATTTGACTTTATGGTATCCTCTGAAACAACTTTTCAGTTTCACCAGAACTCATCTGGTGACCTCTCTCTGCGGGACTTTTCCGCTGTCCGAAACTTTTTCGGTGTCCGAAACTTTTCGGTGATTTTCTCTCAGACTCCCTGTCTAGTATTCAGCAGATAGATGACCCTTAAGCGTGTGACCCTATAGGTTCGGTGAAGTATAGACATGACACAGAACCCCTTCCGATCAATGATCAACATCGGAGCCGTGGAAACCCATATTGACCCCTATACCCACACGAATGAATATTCGAGTGAACCTCCAGTTGCCGTGTGCTATTCCTGTTGCTTCGCGATATGTTACAAATACCCGAGGCGAGACATGTTGGCATTCCTGTGGATCAACAACTTGTCCACTATGCTAGTTACCTTGTTACCGGTATTGTTCTCTTTTCTCGTTACCGTGTTCCGGCATCCCTGTGATCAAATCACAAAGTGTCTGGCCAGACAATGATGGATACCGTAACACCGAGAGGGCCCAGAGATATCTCTCCATCGCCGGAGGAGCAAATCCCAATCTTGAGCTATCATGTTACTTGACACACTTTTCCATGAACCCGTAAGCCGCCGTAATAGCCACCCATTTACGGATGACGTTTAACAAACCCCAAAGTTCATGAAGCAAGCATGAAGAAACTCGATACTCTCATGGTCTGAGGAATCATGCAAACGTTAACCATCTCTGTGTTATTAACCATTAACTTGTGACGAATGTATCTCATAGCATAACATCAATCGGGTCGATTCAACACAAATGTTCTTCTAACATTTGTGCCCTCAAAGTTGCTGGCATAGACATGCCTATGATTGGGAAAACATAATCATCATGCAACACTTGAGCTAGTCTTAGAGGCATGACTAGGAATACATTTTACCGTTTATTATTCCACACGTGCACATGGGTTTTCCCCAGAGCCTTTATGGATATATGGGCTCGGGAACCATAGCAGTTATAGCATGGAACATAAACCTAATTATGAACACGGAGATAAATAATAACATTTATTATTGCTTCTAGGGCATATCTCCTATAGACTCCCACTTGCACTAGAGTCAATAATCTAGTTAATGCTAATGCACTTTACACCTGTGGCACACCGGTGTAAATATGCTTCGCTTATGGTATAGCCTGATGTCCAACGGATCTGACGACTTCAGCTCCGTGTGTATCTTTGCATATCCTCACGTTTTCACGCTTTCACAAAATTCATATTTTGTGTGGACTTGGCTTTGTATGTATGTGAATCACAGGTCGAACCTGGATTCCTCAGACTGAGTTATGGAGCAACTACCTGCAGTAGTGTCCCATTGACAAAAGCCATCTTGGAACCATACTAAGTTCATGAATGAACTATATGATTCAACATCTTCTTTGTCGCTTTTAAAAGCGGCAACAGACTTCGCCTCTGTTATAGAATTCGCCACAGTAACTTGTTTGGAACAATTTCCAACTACCGTGCCACCATATTGTGTATTGCACAAAACCCTTAACTTAAATCGAAAATCGCTTGGAGCATGGATGAAGACTGTATCGATGTAACCTTTTACAACGAACTCTTCATGATCTCTGCTTGCGAGAAAACATGTCATCAGTGCTACTATAGTACTCAATGACCCTTTTTCACTGTTGTCCCATGATCAGTACTTTTGATCACTTTGGTATCTATACTCGCAACAACTTTGGGAGTATTGGACATATCTGGTTGTTTTTACATACCATGGAATACATGATTAATCCAAACACAAGAGTGTGTGGAATCTCCATCATGTATTTTGCTCATCAGTGTTTTGGGACACCGAGTCTTGCAAAAACTCTTTCCATGTGACTTCGGCAAGAATCACTCCTTGACGTTTTTAATGCTAAAAGGTTTTAGCATCTTGTCAATATGTATCTTTGCTTCAGCCCTATTAGGTAAATCTATCTCCATAGATCATCATGCCTAATATAAAGGCTATTTAGCCCAAGCACTTCATTGAAAAACTATTTTCAAATGAAGTCCTAATTCGTGTCAAGAATTTGAATTCCAATTAACAATGTTAAAGCACACAGGTTTTTAGAAAATTTATTATGCTCCCACTTACTTTCTGAATCACAAGCATCTTCGTTACCCATTGATGAAGTCAAACCTTTGACCATTTCATCAATACAACAAGATTCCAACTCCATTTTGCTCTCTTTGTTCATCGCTGGAACTCTGAAGTTTGCAAACTTACTAGCATCCTCTGGAATGACAAAATTACCTTGGACTGTAACA